>PVIC010018726.1:0-31298 GCA_004025085.1 Thryonomys swinderianus
TTTTTTGAATCAGAGTCTTGCTATGTAGTTTAGGCTGGCCTTGAACTCTGTGTAGTCCAGGCCTGCCTCAGACTTGCAGCAATCCTCCTGCTACAGCCTCCCAAGCACTAGGATTGCAGGTGTGTGCCACTATGTCCAGCTTGAGATGGGTGACTTTTTGAGGTCACCAAAAGCAATGATGCAAACCTTTTGCTTTTCCAAATGTGCGCGTCACAGGTGGTAGTTGAGATTAACCTTTTTTCTGAGGCTTTGTGTGCAAAGTGCCACAGCTGCCCTCAGGGTGACGTGAGGGATGCAGGCAGGGACCGGGCTCTGGCACTGTCCCAGTGGAGAGGCCCCACGTGTGTGTGTGTCCTGCCCACTGCAAGTGACCATGAGGGAGGTCCAGGAAAGCACAGGCCTTGCTCCGAGCACTTGACAAATTTTGGGGTCAGTGAGAGGAACTTCTTGGTGGGGCCACCTGTTTATGGGATAATACCTGGCTCTTGGGGCTGAGCTTTCCATTTTGGTTTGGGAAACTGAGCCACAGTGGGTGGTCATGTCGCTGAGCACATATACACATGCCCCCTGCAGACATGCATATACATAAACACCAGTGTGCACACATATGCGTGCAAGCACATGCTGTGTATGATTCATTTTCCAGTCTGAAGACTTGGCATAAATATGAGATGTTGAATTTTCAAGACTGGTCTTCAGTGATCTGTGACTGTGAGCAGAACTGTTTTTGTCACTGGATGTGAACTCCACTCACTCATGGCTGCCACTAGCCCGGGCCTTCCCACCCTGAGCAGCTCTCTCTCCATCCCAGCGGCTTCCCAAATGGCCCCCTCACTTCCTCCCATCAGCTTCACTTCCCTCCAGATGCTCCTGTTGGGAAACAGAGTGAGGGAGGTGCGGACACGGCTGGAGGGTGGAGTGGGCTCGCCGTGGTGAGCTTCTCCCTGTGACTCTCAGAGCTGCAGGTTCCTGAGGAGAGCAGGGCTGCACAGCAGACGCGCCTATGTTTGGTCTTGCCTTTCCTCTCAAGGTCCCTGTGGTGATCGGCAGGACAAGAGAGCGGTCCTCAGGGCAGGCATCAGAGAGGAGGCTCAGGAGCCCTGCCGCCCATGGGCTTTTCCAGTGTTTCTCTGGGACTTTACCTCCCTGGCACAAGCAATGTGACCTCCAGACAGTCACCTTCTGCACGTGGTATTGCCAGTCATGGCTTGGAAGTCATGGCTTTATCAAGATCTTCGGGAAACCAGGAGAAGAGCCCATTTGGTGTCTTGTGGGATCCTGCCTTTGGGTGTCCCATCCTGCCTGATAGCTTATTGGCCTTGCAATGGCAGGGTTGATACCGTGCCCACCACTACCAGCTCCTATTCTAGTCCAGGACAGGTCCAAGTCTAGATGGCAGCTTTTCCCAAATGCAGAGATTTTGGACCAGGCAGTTTTGCTCCCTGGACAACATGAGCAGTCGTTGGGGACTTTTGTTTGTCATGCTGTCTTTATGGGTGCCAAGCGGAGGGTAGGTGCTGTCCAGCACCCCACAAGACAAGGCAGCCTGCCAAGAACAACCTATCCAGAGTGAGGTGCTGTGGTCAGGTGTCTTCTCTGGAGGACTTGTGGACAGAAAAGGGGCAGGAGCATGGTTGGCACCTGTGTGGGGTCCCTGGGACCCTCCAGGCAAGCCCGCAGTGAGGACCGTGGCTTGGAAAGAACGGCTCACTGGGCTGCCTGCTGGCTGTGTGCGTCATGCTACCTGTGCCAGGCCTGGCCTTGGGGGTCTCGCTTGCTCTACCAGGCCCACCGCAGCTTCCCAAGAACCTCAGTGTCCCCTTCCCTTCCCAGGGTGCTCAGGTTTCTTTAAATTAGCTGGTTATGACTTAAAGTAAAATATTAACCAAAAATAACCTTAGGTTTCATTGTAGTTTTATTGCAAATGGGTCTGTCTGTCTGCGGCAGCATAATAATAGGAAGTAGAGCCTGGGCAGCCACACACCCAGGAGGTGCAGCAGAAGTAGGAAGCTGGCACCACTTCTCCCTTCTGCGCTAGAGTAAAGCACAGGTGTGGTGAAAACCAAACCAAACCAAAGGCACCTTCTGGGTAGGACATGTGCCGTGGGGACCACATCTGTCCTACTTGGTGTTGAGCTTTGTCCGTCTCCCATGCTGGCGCATGGACACCAGGAGCCCTCGGAGTCCCCTGCTTTGTGCGCCTCCTCTCCATGTATGGGGGGGCTGGTAAATCACCCCCTAGTGGGGGCTAGAAGGAAAGTCCCAGTGCCTGCACATGGACAGTAAAAGCTTCTCAAATTTTATTGTTGGATGACAGCAAATGAAGGTTGGTCACACATGAAAGGGAACAAGTTGCTTTTTAAAAATATGGCATGCGGGGGCCAGAGATTTAGCTCAGTGGTTCTGGCGCCTGCCTTGCAAGCGCAAGATCCTGAGTTCGATCCCGGTAACCACATACAGTGCTGGGCATGGTGAGTCACGCCCACCAACAATCAACCAGCAATCGGCACCACATACCACAGTGCCGGGTGTGGTGGCTCACACCTGTAATCCCAGCACTCGGGAGGCAGAGACAGGAGGATTGCTGAGTTCAAGGCTTGCCTGGGCTATGTAGTGAGCTCGGGACCAGCCTGAACTACAAAGCAAGACCCTGTCTCAAAAAAAAAAAAAAATATGGTATGCGGTTCACCGTATTTTGACCCATATAGTTGTACAGTTGAAAGACCCATAAGAACATCGTCTGGTCTGTTTGGCAGTGAATGAGGCCTGGCCCATCTTGCATGATCTTGCAAATGAATGGCTGCTTCTCCCAGGTTGAGTTCAGGCCTTCAGAGCCAGGAAGTGCTGATGAGTCCGTCAGTCTGACCTCACACAGCCGAGATGCCCTTGGAGCCCTTTTCAAGATACTTTTGGACTCAAGTCTGATAAAGGAAACCTCAGGAAATCCAGAAGAGAAAGTCAGCACATTGCCAGAAGAAATTCATTTTAAGCTTCACAGATAAAGTTGTGGTCTGACTTTAACAGCATAGCAGGGGTCTGAGGAGCCCAGATGGCACCCTTGTTCAGGGTCTCTGCCTGAGCTCAGAATGCCTTGGGACATGGACCCTTGGGGTCACAGTTTGTGGCGATAGTGAGCCTCACGTAGCCAACCTGTGTCTAACATCGTTGTTTTGTAAACAGAGTCCAGATGACAGGTTATTACCAGTTTGTTGTTCTTGTTACCATGTTTCTCTCGTTTTTCAGAGGTTTGTTGGAACTAGTGTGGTCCTTCAAGAGGGATGTAGCTGTGACCTGCAGAGAGAAAACACTACTTGAAGAACATAGTCTAATTTAGAGCTTCCCCTGCCCTGATCACCTCTGTGCCTGGTGCAGAAGGGCGGTCAGAGGCCACATCCCAAGTGTCGCCCAAATGTCTTCGGACTGTGTGTGGCTCTAGGTTGGGGCTGGTTGAGAAGGAAAGGCTTCCTCTGTTTGTCTGTGTGGAGCTAACCTACTACAGTGAGTGTACTGCTTTTGTAATTAAAACATGTTCAAATAGAGAAAAGCATGGCTTGTTTGTAAGACTGGATTCCCGACATGCGGGTCTCAGGCTCATGGACACTGCTGGAGCAGCCGAGTGCTCGGCCAGGCCAGAGTCCGGGGTCTCGAGTCAGTGTGAAGTTGGACAGTCTTCGCTTCTCAGGGTGCAGGACCTCATACCTGGTGAAAGTCCCTGGCCAGAACCTTGGTTATTTCCAGCGACTCCTCCGTCCAGCAGAAGCCACCCTTTGACAAGCCTGCCAGCAGCATAATGTAGAACGGGCACAGGCAGCACACCCCCTGCAGTTAGGGGTGAGCAGGACCGACCGCAGTGACAGTCTCTCATCGGCCTCCCTTCCCGTGAACCACAAACTGAAAGCCTGTGCTGGTCCCAGGTTTGAAGTCTCAGCAGCAGTTTTAGAGCAGGAGAAAAGGGCAACATGGAAACTTTGGTTTTTCCTTCCTTATTTATTATTCTGCCAGGATTGCTGGAGAGCTGGGATCAGATTGCACTTGCAAAGGTTGACTTTCTGCTTGGGGCCCACCCTTCTCCCCTCGCCTCACTTCCCGCCAGGCCACACCCATGAGCGTGCGTCCTTGTCACCCCACTAGGGAGAAAAGATGGAGGGTTTACAGTGGCTGCTCAAAGGGCACCCGCAGAGTTCTCTCCTCCACCAGAGGACGGCAGAGAATAAACGCCAGCAGTTCTCAGCAGCCCCTTGGTCAGGAGTAAAGACCTCCTTCAGGGCACTCAGCTACTTTCCTAATCACTTTTAACCTATTCCGTCTGTTCTTTTTACTGTCACACTAGTATTGTTTGCTAATATCATTGGGTTGATGTCACAGGAATCTCCTCCAGGCATTCCTTATTTATATTCCCTTAATAACAAAATATACTTACTTTACATAGTGCCACTAGTTTTCTCTTATTTACTCTTTGTCAAGAGGATATATTTACTCTTTATTTACTCTGTCAAGAGTATATTTACTCTTTGTCAAGACAAATTATACATTTGAATCAAAAAGAGACTGACAAGTGGATGCTATATTTCTTAACCTAAGTAACATCTAAAAACCTGACTTTATATTTTCCATCGAAAATTCATTGAGTGTTGGTGTTGATCTAAGAATTTCATGTTATTTCTGGCATAAATCACATCCCTTGGCACCCATGTATTTTTGAAAGAAAATAAGCCAAAGTAATTTCTTAAATACTGATACATTTCTATAGCAAATTAAAAACTCTGAATAACCAAATATAGCTTATGTGACTAGTTTATATACTTATTAGTATAAAAGAAGCAATGAATTTGTATCTTGCAACAGATCTATAAATCCATTTGCCTTTTTTCTGTAATTTTATGTCTGGAAACTACTGTATAGATACAGATTTCTCAGTACTAGAAAATGTCTTTTTTGGAGGGCATCACTCTATGCAAAAGCTTCCTAATACTTTATAATTTAAATTTAATATTATAAAATTTAATTTAATATTATTAATGTTTTTAATTTCCAGAAAAATGTAAAATTTGATTTGTCACATGTTGAACAAAAAGATTACAAATGGCTCTTTTAATTTTGTTCTTTTTAAAAAAGTTTCAACATACCTGTGTTTTTGAATTGCACACCTATAGAAATAAAAGAACAAAACATACTAGGCAATTTAATTTAACACATGCTTAATAATAACTATCATAAAATAACAGAAACAAAGTGATAGTCAAGTAATTCCCACGTGCTTGAGTAACTGAGGCTTTCTGGTTGAGTGGTGGGCTTTGGTTTGCAGGAACCCGTATGTGTTCGGCAGCTGACTTGGCTTCTGCCCCGAGGCCGTCCGGCGCCCCTTGCGCGGTAATAGTCCAGGCCTGCTCCAGGGCTTCCCAAGCCTCGTCCCTTGATCGCCGTCTGGTTTGCGTTCCTCACAGTGGAGCCGGGGCTCTCCTGCCCCATCATCCGTGCCCAGCGTGGGGATGGTTGAGTTGAAGTTGTAGCCGCCGGCAGGATGAATCCAGCAAGCGGTGAGACGTTGCTGAGTGACCTTAGAGGGCACATGCAGGTTAATCAGTCGCTGTGTCTGTCTGGCCAGTTCTGCAGGGGCTTCTGCCTGTGGAAACACCCTTGGAACACTGGACAATAGCCAGATGGCTTAGGGTACCGTCTGGAAAGAGTGTGGCCTGACCAAGACACCAGTTTCTGTGCTTTGCCGCATGTTTCCTCGCAGCAGGTCCCTGCTGGAGAGGTGCTTCAGCTTCGAGTGGCGGAAGATGTGCAGAAACGCAGTGCCCTTTCGAGAGCCCAGAGCCCCTGTGATCCCAGAATGCAGCAGCCACATGGGCACCCCATGGTGCTCCGGGGCTCCCTCCACACCGTCTGTTGGGCTTCGTCCTGGCCTGCATGGTCACAGGCTCTGCAGCCCAGCCGGCCAGCTAGCAGTGAGCAGACATTGGCCAAGGCAGCCAGAGTCTCCCGGAAGTCACTAAAAATACGTTTTTATGAGGCTAGGAGTAAATCAGTACTCTGGTTCTAAGGAAATACTCCACCCACATTTATGGAGGGTAGATGACCATGATAGCAACTGTGTGCAGCGCTGGCTGGTCCTGGGCGGGTGCTTTGCCCAGCAGGGGCTGGGAGATGCCTCCACTTCTTCACTGCCAGTGCCTTGGTGGTGCTCAGTCTTGAAGCCCACTTGAAAGCCCACTCATCCTTTCTTCCTAGACACCCTGCGATGACCCAGGCTATCGCCACCTGTGGGAACGTGTCTGAGAAGTGCCAGCCAGGCCTGAGTGACCCGGGGTGACTCGGGGCGAAGCATCCTGCCGGCCGGCCCGTGGGCACTCTTTACTCGCATGTGTATAGACGTGCTGCCGGGCTAGTGTGTTCTTCGCGTGGAGGAGATGCGGCCTTTGGTGCTCACATGTGCAGCAGGCTGGGCACTGCGCTCTGCACCCGGGCCTCAGTGTGGGAAGCATCCTTGAGGCTGATCGGCGAAGGGCCTGATGCTGTCCTGGGCCTTTGCCTGTCCTGTGCTTTCCGCAGATGCCTGAGCCTGAGGCTGGTGCATGGCTGCGCTGCCAGAGAAGACTTGAAGCTTGCCTTCTGCAAATCCTTGCAAAAGCTTCCCCTGCATTCTAATTTTTCCAGTAGTTCTAACACTCAATAATTAATTTCTTTCTTTTTTCTTTTACATTATAACAGTGCTCCTGGGTGTGAAGCATGTCTCCTGATTCTGATTTGCAGTTTCACAGTGACTCACGAGGCTAGCCATTTACATATCTTCTTTGGACAAATGTCTGTGCAATCCTGTGGCTGTTTCATAATGGGTTGTCATTTTGTTGTTGGGTTGAAAGCATCTTGTAATATATTCCAGGTGGCAGGCCTGTGTCAGGCTGCAGTTTGAAAGGTGCTTCCTTCCACTGTTGGCAATCTTATCTGAATCCCTTACGTGGCGCTGCGGTCCCTGTCTACTGTGAGAGAAGGGGCAGAGAAGCTGTGCTGGCCCCAACCCCAGGGAGCCACCTGACGACGTGGTCCTGGGGCCTTACTGGGGGTCTCATGTCACCAGCTGTCCTCCACCTAGTTCTGCTTCTGTCTGCAGAGAATAGGGCAGGACAGGAAAGTGTCCTTGCCTGTGCTGAGGCGGCTGTCTTGCTTTCTACAGAGGGAGCACGAGAAGCTTCCCAGAGGTGTACTGTGCACGTGGGAGGGCACCACGAGCTTATGTCACACTGGATGTGTCCTGCCTCCTCGTAATTGGAGTCTTAGGAAGAGCATGAGCAGAACATTAGCAAAACTCCCAAGATGATTCCATGAGAACTTCAGGCTTAGACAGAGCAACCCTGTGCAATACTCTCCACCAGATACTGTGGGGAAAGAGACAGCAGTGACCAGAGCAGGAGTGACCAGGCCAGGGCCACACAGTGACGTGAAGTGTCCAGACACTGGGGACCCCAGTGGGGTCCAGAGGACCCTGAGGTCTGTCAGGCACTTGACACATCAACAAATGACTTCCTAATGTTGGCGTTCTAAACAGAACTTTGTGAGGTTGAAATATTCAGAATGGATTTATCAAGAAAATAGGACAGCCTGGTGATGTAGTTCAGTGTTTCTGCTGCCTGTTTGTTAAGAAAATAGTACAATGGGCTGGGACTTTTAGCTCAGTGGTTCTGGCGCTTGGTTCCATCCCCAGTAACCACATACAACAATACCGGGTGTAGTGACTCACACCCACCAGCCATCAATACCACACACCACAATACTACACACCTGTAATCCCAGCACTCGGGAGCAGAGGCAGGAGGATCGCTGAGTTCGAGGCTTGCCTGGACCACATAGTGAGTGAGCTCAGAGCCAGCCTGAACTACAAAGCAAGACCTTGTCTCAAAAAAAGAAAAAGAAAATAGGACAGTGATGGACACTTAAGAGAAGGCAGGTTCAGTCCTAGATGATATACTTGCCCCTAATGTCAGAGGAGCGACAGGGACCCAGCCTCCTCCTCCACACAGGGGTCCGCAGATGATGTTCTTGGGACGGATGAGAAGCTAGGAAGAGCAGTGAGCTGTCCAGAGGCACACCATTGTGAAGGACTAAGAGATGGTTGGCACCTGGTGGTTTGGAGGTGTGGAGGCTGCAGAGATCCCTGGATTTTGATCTTCAACTCTGCCGGTTAGATGTTTTTCCCTATGCAAACTACTGCTACTGAGCAGTTGCACTGACATGTATGTAAGTAAAAATCTTTTTAAGGAAAAGTGACAGTGTTTCTACCATCTTAGTCCACTGTAGGAAAAGTGACAGTCTTAGTCCACTGCCCTAGCCCTGAACCAGGTTACGGGTCAGGCTCCAGAGCCACCGACACTTCTCTGGCAAAAGGAAAAGGGTGCCCATGGAAGTGACAAGGCTGCTGTCTTCTGCTTTTGATCTCCCCACTGTGTTTAGGTGCTTTGTGGGCCTCGGGGGGGGGGGGGCACAGGACCTGGGGAAAGAAGATGGGGACCTTAGCGGGCTCTCCTTCTGGACTCTTCCTAACAGGCAAATTGCTCTACACTTTAAGTCCCTGGAATTTATCATCTAATCTTGTCAGTGAAAGAGCTCTTCTCCCAGATTATTGTTCTAACATTGAGCTATTACTATTAAATTCATGATGGAAAGACACTTGTAGGTGAATGTCTAAACAAAATGTGGTCTAGGCAAACACAGGAGATTGTTTGTCCTTGAAGGTGATTCTGTTGCAGTCTGTATTAGCCAGATTTCCATTGCTATAATGAAATCTCATTGCAGTTAACTTTAAAGAGAGGTTCCTTTAGGTTTGTAGGACCAGAGACTCAGTGCTCTGGTCCTCAGGTGGCAATGGTGGACTTCACTGTAGAGCAGACTGCCTGCTTGTGACCGGGAAGCAAAAAGGGAGGCAAAGTTGGGTTCCCACAGTCCCTTTGAGGGTCTAGTGGCCAAAGAAGAGGACCTCCCACCAGGCCACACCTGGAGGTGTGCCACTCCCCGAGCCTTAGCCCCAGACCCGGGGGACCCTGCACACAGCATACCGAAACTCCTCTGTCCCCGAAGAGCAACGCCATAAAGTTTCATGCACATGCGCCCTGGAGGCACCAGTGTCACAGAGACAGGCAGACGGGCGGGCCGTGCTGGCGCCATCGGGGGCTGGTCACTCAGGGGGGGCGAAGCTCAGGGAGGAAAGTATGGCAGGTAGGTGATCACAGCTGCAGAATAGGAGGGTCTCAACTCCACCGAACTGTACACTGCATGATGGGGGCAGACTCTATGATGTGTGTTTTGTCACAATTAAAACACTTTTTAAAAGGACCTGTGTGGGTAAAACAGAAGAATCCTTCATTCCAACGCCAGACACTTCCCATGTTTGGTATCCGTGTCACTTCACACCTCAGTGGGACAGATGGCTCCCTCGCTGCTGCGACTTGCAGCAAGAAATCCAAGACCCGGCCAGTGATGAGCATGTCTGGTCGAAGCAGGGCCCTCTGAGGTCCTTGGAAACATGTGTGTGATTAGCTTGGCACGGGCACCAGCTATCTGTGTGTTAAGCTGACCTATCTTATTAACTTTTTAGGTGAAGCCAAAAACCTTCCCTCCTACCCAGGGCCAACCAAGATGAGGGACTGCTACTGCACCGTGAACCTGGACCAAGAGGAGGTCTTCAGGACCAAAATCGTGGAGAAGTCGCTCTGGTAATGTCACTGGTTTGCGTGGCACCGCCATGGTTTCCCCATCTCTACGGTGGTTGCACTGGTGTCTTGTACCCTCAGCGAGGAGGCAGAGATGTTCTCGGAGCTTTGCTGGGGGAGCATTTCTGATGACCATTTCTGCGGTGGCTCAGGGTCAACATCTGTGTGGGCGCCTGGTGCCCAGGACCCTGAAGCCAAGGATGCCCCGCCCCACCCTACCACAGTGAGGTGCCCCGGTGGTGGAGACAGGCATAAGTGGGGACTGGGGAGAGGAAACATTTTTCCTTCTTTCACGTTTTTCTTCCTTGAGAGGGCCACTGTGGGAACTGCTAGCTGAAGTGAAAATCTGTCTTAAGTTACTTTCTCCTTACTGAGACTCAATAGCTGACACCCAAAGTGCTACAGGAGGAGAGGTTTATTTTGGCTCACAATTTCTAGAGGCGCCAGTCCACAGCTGGCTGGCTCCAAGGCAGAGTCATGTGGCCAGTGACATCCCAGAGGAGAGGTGCTCATGGCAAGGCATGGCGGGCAGCAAGAGAAGGCCACGGAGGGGGAAAGGGGACGGACCCTTCCAGACCGTCCCTCGCGACCGCCACCTCCAGCAGGCCTCACTTCCTGACGCCATGTTCAGCTGTAAGCTCGTCGGGGAGCTACTCCACTGACGGTACCACACGTCAGAGGCCCAGTCATCTCCTGAGTACTCCTGCGTGCCTAAGGCTTCGGGGCATCTGGAGATGAGCCGTAGCAGAGCCTCAGGGAACAGCCAGCTACTTGAAGAAGACAGGAATTGCACAGGACAGCCCAGCACAGCAGGTCTGAGTGTAGATGAGTTTGCCATGCACGCGTGAAGAAGCAGCCTGCCCCACCAGATAGCGTCGGAATCGTGGGTGCTGCCCAGGTGCGGCGGGGTGACTGCGTGGGCAGCCTGCTGACAGACCCCAGCCTGAAGAGTGCAAGGAGATGCGGAGTGCGGACGTGGCGGCACGGGTGGGCACGGGCGCACCAGCGCTGCGGGCCTCTGTGGTTTGCGGTACAGGGAAGAGAAGACCGAGCAGAGACGGACGGTGCAGGCCGCCCCGTCAGCCTGGGAGGCGGGTGCTGTTAGCTGGGGGAGCTGGTTCTGTGTCACGAAGCTGTCCCCGGATCTCTACCCCAGGTCTGGAATTATGTGTTGTGTGGTTTCAGAACAGCTCTTTGGATTTGAGAATACTTTTAGCAGTTGAATTATATATCTTCGTGTGTTGCTGCCTCTGTGTAGGAACAGATGCTGTGTTTGATGACTTAATCAGCTCTGTCTTTAGAGGGTGTCGGGCTCCCCGGATTCTGCATCCCCCACATGCGCTGTGGCCACGGAGCTCACGCTGAGGGTCATATCATCTGCGTTCTGTTGAGGCATACTCAGATGCTTTGGGACACTGTGTAAGAGGACAAGAGGCTAAGGGACATTGCCAGGATTCAAATCTGTCTTAAAGAGTGTCTTGAGGGTTGATGATGAAAATGACCTTGGGGAGTGTCACTGTGCCTTCTGAAAGCTATCTGCAGGCTTAATCTGAGACGTTTCCTTTCTGTACATAGAAGTATAATGCCAGAGCTTGGCTGGTGGCAAACCTGGAGAGTCTCTGAAGCCAGGTCCTCTCCAGACTTGCAGCTCAGAACCAGCGGGGCAAAGATCGCAGGGCCCCAGTGGGTCCTCGGGAGGGCAGTGGCCACAGGAAGCCCTCAGTGCTGTCCTGAGAAGCAGCCCCGGCAGCTGCTCCCAGTGTCCCTGCCTGCCGCTGGAGCGCGCCTGCCGCCACTGTCATCGCCCACTCGCCTGCCCCAGTGGGAGTCGGGCGAGGGGTGGGTGTGGGGCGCGGTGCATGGCAGGCGGCTCCCCGCGGGGCTGTGGCAGACCTGGAGCTGGGTGCTATGCACGGGCCGGGCCACACCCTCCCCGCAGAGAGCCCAGCAGGGACAGCGCTCGGAGCCTGGTATCTGCGTGTGCAGATAAGCTTGCACCTGTGCCCTGGAGCCTCTGTCCCGAGGTCACATTGAGGATCGGAGCAAATCCTGTCATCTCTGGTGCAGGTCCAAAAGGATTTTCATATTGCAAGTTCCAAAAGATGGTCTGAGAGGAGAAAGAACACAGAGGGCAAAGAGGAGGTGTCCAGAGTGTGTGTCCTGGGGGCACTGAGAGCACCTGGCGTTGTAAAGTGACCAAATGTCACATGTCTAAAGCAGCAAGAGCCAAAATAAAAACCACGTGCAATGAAAAAAGATCTATAAAGAACTAACTTGAAAAGAACACAGTTTCTAGAAATGAACAAGGAGCAATGCCACGAGGCCTGTGGCAGGGACCCAAGCAGAGTGGCAGCCATGGCTGAGGACAGAGAAGGCACAGGACCGGGCTGCGTTGGGGGCTGAGCACAGAGCACAGTCTGCAGGCAGAGCTGCCCGTGCGGCTGCCCAGCAGGGGAGTGTCCGGCTCCAGAATGGGGTGACTGGCCCTGCACGCTGTGTCCCCTCGTACTGTGCCCCGGCACCAGCTTTGGGAGCTGCCCTCCGAGCCAAACTGCTTCCAGCCATGTTACCTTGGGACTTGGTCGCAGAGTAGCGCGTGGAGCACCGCATCTCCGCGTCTGCACTGAGGAGAGCAGTGGACTTGTGTCTTCCGCAGCTTCCCAAAGTCACCACTTGGCCATCTCGTCTGGGATTCAGTGCAGAGCTGAAGGAAAACAGGAGGATGAGGGAGGCGGCCTTGTCTTCCCTTCCGTCTTCCCAGAAGGTCGGCTGCACCCGTGTCTGCCCTGTGTTGGAACCGGGCTGTGGAAGGCCTGGCACCTGTGGGTGGCCACGCTGACATCTCGAGGAAGTGTCTCCTCCCCTGTCCCTAGTCAGCGCAGAGTAGAGGTCAGGAGGTTGAGGACAGAACACGCCCATCCCAGGCCTTTCCCTTCTCCAAGAGAATGATGCTGGACAAGGTTTCTGCCCTCTTCCCAGGCCTCCCGTGAGCCCATGCTTCCTGCCCACATGCCAGGCCCAGGGTCCTGCACAGCGGGCTTGGCTCCGAAACCAGCTGTTCATGGGGGCACCCACTCCAGCCCAGGAGAACTGCTAGGAGCAAAGGGAAGGCTGTACCGGGAGGAGGCACCTTCGGGTCCGGCAGCGGGGAGTAGAGCGCTGTCATGCAGCACCCAGCAGCCCAAGCTGGGTCCGCCTGGTCCTCAGGGGCAGCCCGAGACTTCACCTCCTGCGGCCACGTGAAGGGCGGCACGTGGCGTCCCTTGGTGTGAGGCTCTGCAGAGGTGACAGTGGCATTGCCTACCTCTCTACAACATCCTGCCCAGCAGCCAGCTCCCACCCGTGATGAGCAACATCTACCAGCAGGGCCCAGACAGAGGCCTCATCCTGCTTCGAAGAAGAAGCCGGGCCCCCTACCAAACTCTCTGGCCTCACCAGTGGCTGAGAATACAACAGACGCCGATGTCCCCTGCGGATGATTGCTGGGAGTGTCATTGTGTGGGGCTGTTTTGTTCTTTTGTTCATATGTACTTTCTTATGTGAAGCTAGAAGCTAAAAAACACAATAGCGAAGACAAGCCCAGAGCCGAGTGGAGCCTGAGTGGGTTTGTGCTGCGCCCAGGATGGGCGTGACCCTGAGTTTCAGACCTGCCACTCCCAGGGCACAGGGCTGGCACCGCAGCTCCCCCATTCGAGTTTGCGGTCTGTGTTTGGTCTCGAGAGGAACAGTGGGGCCACTGATACGAGGTTTCTTCATGATCATACTGAAAGATGTGAATTGGTCAGAAAATAGAAGTTTTGTTTGGCAGAAATGACTAAACAAGAAAGATCTCAAGACTTCCGAAGTTTTGTGGAGGGCAGAGGTTATTTGGGGAGGAAGTTGGCGGTTTTGTAGACTGTTTATTCTCTCAGGCTCTTCTATGAAAAACCACCCAGTTGACTTGGAAAATGCTAACTTTAAAATTATTAGATTAGTCTGTCACTCTCTCACTGCTAAGATTTATATTCTTTCTAACTTCCAAAGGTGAAGTTTAAGAAGCAGTCTGACACGAGTCGAGGCCTCTAAAAGGTCAGGACTTACATATTTGTGGGGACGTGGCATCGTTGCTCTTAGCACTGGGCCTTCCAGGCAGGGAGTCCCTCCTGGAGCTCGAGGCCGCTGAGGGCGTGAAGGCAAGCCTCTCAGAGGTGCCTGCCAGACTGCAACCCAAAGCCCACCTGTTCACCTCAGAGCACCAACACTGCAGTTAGGCCCGAATACTAAGATTTAATTTTAGGAAAAAATAACTCATACATTAACATCTTTTGTTTTAAAAGAAAGCAAATAACACTCGTGCCATAGGCTCCCTACCACTGGCTAGGGAATCCATGCTCTTTATCCTGGGCGGTCCCCGTGGGCAGCGGTCACTCAGTGGCTGGCAGGAAGCCAGGCCGCAGCTTCATCAGAGCCTCACACCTTGTGTCACCCTGCCAGGCTCCATGGTCCCTGAGGACCTGCGTCCTCACGTGTAGGAGATGGTAAGTGCCCGCACTGGCTTCTCGTGTCTTTAATTTGCCTGCTCCATCTTACCCCTAATTCCTGGCTGAACCATGATCTGGCTCCACTTGAACTAACTTTGTGACTGTGAGATTGGACCTTTTCACAGTACTTTTCCAGAAAGTCCCCCTCGGGACCTTGTGCTTGCCATGCAGGCAGTG
Organism: Thryonomys swinderianus; assembly: GCA_004025085.1. Lineage (NCBI taxonomy): Eukaryota > Metazoa > Chordata > Mammalia > Rodentia > Thryonomyidae > Thryonomys > Thryonomys swinderianus. Next base: position 14,405 of record PVIC010018726.1, read on the forward strand.
GTGCCACTGAGCTATATTCCTGGCCCCTAGCATAATCTTTCTTATGAATGATGTTGTTTTCATTGCTGTCTCTCATGAGGGGTTTTTTTAAGTATGTGCAGGCTTTTCATTGATGTACTCATGGTTTACCTTTGCTTCCAATACAAGGATGCTTGTGACCTTTCTTGCTGGCTCGTCTTGCTGCAGTGCAGAGGGGGAGATAAGCGGCCCCAGAGGCCCATGTCAGTGTCCTGTCTTCCCTGGCCTTGCCTCTTCCTCTCCGGACTCTGGGGTGGGGTGCATTCCGGTGCATCCAAGGGGATCCAGCACTTAAGGGACTGTTTGGTAACTGGGAGTAGCTTATGCATCTGTCTCAGCCACTGTCTTCACTGCGAGGACAAAATACCTGGCACCGTGGCTAGAGGCAGAGAGGTTCGCTTGAACGGTTCCCTTGCGTAGTCTGCTAGGCAGAGGTGGAGGCTGCAGCCCCGGCAGCAGGCTCTGGTGAGGGAGAGCTGCTCGCCGCAGCAGCGGGGAGCGGAGATGACGGTGGGGCTGGGCGGGCGATGGACCCTCTCATCACGCTCACCGTGCCCACCTCTTCGCGTCAGTCTCCTAACGTCACGTTTAGATTAAAACTCGTGCCGGGCGTGGTGACTCCCGCCTGTCATCCCAGCACTCGGGAGGCAGAGGCAGGAGGATTGCTGAGTTCGAGGCCTGCCTGGACTACCAAGCGAGACCCTGTCTCAAAAAAAAAAACCCACAAAACTCCTTTAACTTTGCATGTTGGCTATTTTGTTTCAGCAACAAGAAAGTAAGCCAGCGAGCCGCGGTTCACCTCTTTGCCACAAGTGCCAATTGTCTGCTGCACACCGTGGGTCACTCCAGCCATCAGGGCTCACAGTGTGGGGCGCGGGGCGGGAGGCTGTGAGGAAGGGTTAGGGATAGAAGGAAGCGTCCCCTCCGGACCTGGCGCCCCTTCCTCCCACTGTGGGGGCTGGGGTCCACTTTGAGGACGCAGCTCCTTTGCCCTAGGCTGCTCTGACCACTGTGTCCTTGCTAGAGTATGAACATCTCAGCGGCCACTCAGCATTGTCTGGAGACTGTGCCTCTCCTCGGGTGCTTGCTCTGGCCACTTTGTGCATCGTGACTGGGCCCCACCAGATCCAATCCAATTCTAAGCCTTCTCTGTGCGGCATGGGCACAACAAGTAGGCAGCGAGAGGGGTCTTGCTGTGCTCAATCCACAAGAATGGCTTCTGGCAGGGGGGACCCTCCATGGTGCCCTTCCACGGTAAAGAAACAGCGTCTCGGCAAGGAGGCTGTCTGAGACTCAGGAGCCTGGGCGCAGACCAGGAAGGCCTGGCTCTCCTCAACTTGCTGCAAGCCCTGTCCTAATGCCCTGGCCCTAGGGGCAGTGCCAGGGTGATAGGGGCCTCCTGGATTTGGCCTGGAGTGCAGGCAGGGAAGCACCCTTCCAGTGCCCCACAAAGTGCCGTGCCTGGCCCTCAAAGCTGCATCAAGACCCAGGGAGACGCGCCTCGGAATCTGCCTTTCTCGTCAGGTCTGTGTCTGGTTTGAGAATTCACACCTCTGTGGGCTGGCATTTAAAGTAGACAGCTCTGGCCTGCGTCCGGAACGCCCCGAGGAGCTCCTGGCCTCCGGCGGAGGCCCTGGGGTGTGAGCTCGCGGCCAGGGCCACCCTGCCTCAGTCTCGAGCTTCCCTCTGCCCCAGGAGGGAAGCAGCTTCTGTCCCGTTTCCTCCTCAGGCCTGTGGAGGTGGGTACAAGCCCTGTACTCTGACGCCATTCTCTCTGGATGGCTGTGGGACCCTAGGAAGCGGCTGGCTCAGCACTGGTGCTGTCTGAGATGTGCAGCCCTGAGGAGAGCGTGGATCAGGCCACAGAGCCCAGGAGTCCGTGGAGGGTGTGAGCCAGTCCACAGCTGAGAGGCCCCAGGTCGCTCTCCTGAGCCCGTGAGTGGGTGGCATCCAGGTCCCGCTGCCAGAGCCCCTTGCTGGGCTAGCCATGGTCTGCCGTGGGAAGCAAACTTCCATACAGAAAAAGGAACTCGCAGGAAGCCCAGCAATTCCTCCCTCTGCACTCTTCTCCTGAGGGCGTTGGAGCAGTTTTGCTCTAATGAAATGTTAATTTGGCTGCTGGTTAATAACAACCATGTGCACAGCTCACTCGCTGAGCAGGCCGCTTCGGGGACAGGTGGGGCCCCAGAGGTGCTGCTTCTCACCTGGCGGACAGCCAGCTGCACCCCTGCTTCCAGGCCCACGCACAGGCCTCAGCAAGGTCTTGTCCCGGTGGCCTTCTCAGGCACCCGCACAGGGACAGCCACGTGGGCTCTGTGTGGCCTTCCGTGTTCTCGCCGGCACCCTCTCCTCTGGCCCCAGCTCTCAGCTCCGCCGCCTCCTTGCCCAGAAGTCGGGAAAGGGTCACCACAGCTTGTGAGGCAGGATACGGCTGGGAACCCACTCCTGCCTTTTTCTCACGACCAGCGCGTGTCATTCGGCACCTCCAGCACCCGGGGTAGAGGGCGGCAGGGAGCAGCAGCGTGTGACGCCCCTCGCAGATGTCAGGAAGTGACTCAAGAAGTTGGTGGTTTCTCTGTGGGTCCGAGTGAAGCCCTTGTGAAGCCCAAGGCGGAAGCAGGAGAGGGAGCGGGAGGGAGGGAGGAGCAGGGAGCGGAAGAGGGCTCCTGCCAGAGGCACCACACAGTTGCTTTTTCCTTAGGAAAGTTTGATTCTGTGCAACTTCATCCGAGTATCGTGTAGCTCTTCTTTCTCCCTGGAGGAAGGAACTTGGCACCCGAGAGCCAGGGCTGCTGGACACAGAACTTCCTCTTGCCAGATACGGTGCCAAAGCAGCCCAGCCCTTCTCAGCCTACCCGCCTTTGTTCTGTTCTGGAGCCCACGGGCACCAGAGGGGCAGGTGCCCATCCTGCCGGCAGTGATCTCGCATCTGACTGCTATGACCCAGCTGATGCCATATCCTAGACAAAGCTGGGCTGTGACAGACACCCCAAGGCTAGGCTGCTAAAAGGAAGGGGAGGTGCCCGGGCTGTGTGCCCCTTTGAGTTCTCCAGAAAGGAGGCTTTGTCTGCACAGTGGCTGGAGGAGGACCTTGTGGAGGAATGTCCTCTTGCTGGGCCATTTCCTGTTGATGAGGCAAGGCGGGTGGCCGCCCAGAATGAGGCCATGGGGTATCACAGGCCCAGGCTGTGTGCTGGGCGAGGCCGGGCCTGGGTCCTTCTTCCTCTGCCCTGGTTTTCAGCCAAGAAGAAGGGAGATCAGGTACGTGGCACCCACCACCTAGCGGGCCTGGTCTGCCTGCAAGGGTTGACCTGTGGCTGTGTCCTGCTGACCCCAGCTGTGAATCGTGCGTGAAGTCAGGACATGGGTGGCGGCCAGGCCATTTAGAAGTGCCAGGGCTGAAGCTACTGAGGCTACATGGGCCCTGCGGAAGCTGGAATCAGGAAGCATGTGTGTACTGCCCACAAAATCTGTGGTGTTCTGAGTTTAAAGAGATACCGCTGTGCCACGCTTTACTTATTTCTCTCTTCAGTTGCCATACAACATAGAGTCCCCAGCAGATTATTGCTCTGAGCACAGAGGGCCGTTGGGCAGGGCATTTAGAAGCCATCAGTGTGTGGCAGATGCTCAGCCTCCCCAGCACCCCGAGGAGGTCGCCCCAGGCAGATTCTCTCCCGCTCTTCTCTCTTTTTTCCATTGGGTTGACAAAGGTTGAACATGCTGCTAAGCCCCACTATGGTGGGTATGAACTGGCCAGGCTTCCTGGATTGTCCCGAAGCCTCAGAATTGAATGCTCTTCCACGTGTCCCACTTACGGGAATTCATCCTGTGGAAATAGCCACGTTGGGCCAGAGCCCGTGTCCGAGGGTGTCCTCTCTGTGTTGCTTCTAACCGTAAACTCTGGAAGGCTGTCTGGGGGTAAATCCCAGGGTGGCGGTCTGTGTCCAGGGCCACAGTGTAACCACTGGTGCTTTATTGCCATATTGGGGCAAGGCCTGTGGCTGAGGCGAAGGGAAACTGCTCTGTATCGGAGTATATGTTACAATCTCACTTTTTTTTTTTTTGAGACAGGGTCTCGCTTTGTAGCTCAGGCTGGCCCTGAGCTCACTATGTAGCCCAGGCAAGCCTTGAGCTCAGCAATCCTCCTGTCTCTGCCTCCCGAGTGCTGGGATAACAGGCGTGAGCCACCACGCCCGGCTACTATCTCACTTTTGTTTTAAAATATCTAGCTACCTATATTTATTTTATATATACATATTAAGAAATAATATTCTAGGAGTATACATTACTAATATTATATACTATATATTATGATATATAGTATATGTTATTCTGGTTTCTGGTTTTCTGGCATCTATGAATTTTTAAATGTCAGTTTTTAAAAATAGCTTTATTAATGGGCTGGAGGGTTAGCTCAGTGGTTCCAGCGCCTGCCTCGCAAGCGCAAGGTCCTCAGTTCGATCCCCGGTAACCACATATAAAGCTGAGCGTAGAGACATGTCCACCAACAATCAACACCGCATACCACGATGCCAGATGTGGTGGCTCACGCCTGTAATCCCAGCACTCGGGAGGCAGAGACAGGAGGATTGCTGAGTTCGTGGCGGCTTGCCTGGGCACCATAGTGAGCTCAGGGCCAGCCTGAACTACAAAGCGAGACCCTGTCTCAAAAAGCAAAAAAAAAAAAATAGCTTTATTAAGATGTAGTTCAGAGACTATATATAATCCAGCCATCTATAATACAATTCTGTGGTTTTTAATATGTTGTCAGAGCTGTGCAACTATCACCAGTCCATTCTAGAGCCTCTCTGTCTTCCCAGAAGATGCCGTGCCCTGTAACCAGCCTTGTTACCTACCAGCAGCTTCCTCCCCGTCGTGACCATGCTAACCCAGCCTCTGTCTGTGTGGCTCTGCCTGTCCTGGTCCTTTCCTGTCAGGAGTCATGTGGCCTGTGGCCTTCTGTGTCTGGCCCCACAGCAGCGTGTGTCAGGGCCTTGCCCTAGGGGCGGCGAGCACTCCTGCTGCAGGTTTGCTGCGCCTCACGTACCCGCTTCCTAGCGCATGGATATCTGAGCCATTTCTGCTCTTTGGCTGTTAGGGATAATGCCTGTGTGCCTCGGTCTCTGCACGCAAGTCTCTGTTTGCCTCGGGTGCGTGAGGTGGGATTACTGATCCGCACTGCTTTCCAGAGCCACGGCCCATTGATGCCCACATGAGTGTGTTGGTGTTGTGGCTTCTCCACACGCTCATCTCATCTTCTTTTGATCACTGACACCTATTTTCGTTTTTACAGCATAGGCCTCTCTTCAGTAGTTTTTCATTCTTAAAAGAAGTATTTTCTCGGGGCCAGAGAATTAGCTCAGTGGTTCCGGCACCTGCCTAGCAAGCACAAGGTCCCGAGTTCAATCCCCAGTAATCACATACAACAATATCGGGCGTGGTGTGCTGTGTGTGGTGTCTCACGCCTGTCATCCCAGCACTCCGGAGGCAGAGGCAGGAGAATTGCTGAGTTCCAGGCTTGCCTGGGCTACATAGTCAGTTTAGGGCCAGCCTGAACTACAAAGCGAGACCCTGTCTCAAAAAAAAAAAAAAAAGTATTTTCTCATTTTTAATTAGGATAAAAAGAAGTATAAATAAATAAAAAAAATGAAAGGAAGTATTCTTTCCTATGAGTGTGTCCTTTTAAAAAAAAAAGCAAAATAAGTTCCATTTATAAAGGTATAAAGCTCAGGGAAATTCTAAGAGTTTGCACATAAATTTAACTGTGGGTCAACTTACCCTAAGTGGGATGCGTTCACCCCGAGGAAGGTCAGCAGATGGGGCTGTGCTGCCGACTCTGCTGCACCATCGAAGATGGCGCCTGTCCTGGCTCTGCCCCGGCCCCCAAGGGTGGAAGCTGGGGCCGGCCAGGGAGGAGCAGCCGACTCCGGGCCGGAGACTCTGGCTCTCCAGGGCTGTGTGGCACAACGCCTGGAGTTCAGCAAGAACTGAAGAAGTTACTAGAAGACCTTGGCCAACTGCCCGCCTCCTGCCACGCGGAGGGCTCACCAGTCCACGCTGGGCCGCACGTTCTGGAGAACTCAGGGGCTGGGAGAAGTGCACCTACTCTGCAGCAGGAGTCTGGCTCCTGCGCTCACACTCCCCTCCGTGCTGCGGAGGTGCTGAGAGCAAAGAAGATCCCGCGCACCGAGAAGTCAGGCTGGTCCTTGCTGTGCACAACAGTTACCAGAGTTACCTGCAAACCTGGGCTCCGTCTGTCTGTCCTGTCTGGTTGGTGACTGCTAGTCAGATGTGCGTTAAATTATGAATATGGTTAATTTTACTAGCTTTAGGCTAAAATAACCACATCAAGTTAGTCAGTACCTGAGCAGACTATAAAGAAACTGTCTGGGTTCGCAGTTCTGGAGACGGGCAGCCTTCCTGCTGGCCAGGCATCACGTGGAGAAATAAGGGGCACAAGTTCGTGCACAAGTGTCTTCTGGTCTCTGTCTCTAGCCAGGATCCGATCATAGAGTCTCCACCCTATCTAGTGATGTATTTGCTTTTTTTTTTGAGACAGGGTCTCACTTTGTAGTTGAGGCTGGCCCTGAGCTCACTAGGTAGCCCAGACAAGCCCGGAACTCAGCAATCCTCCTGCCTCTGCCTCCTGAGTGCTGGGATGACAGGCGTGAGCCACCACACCCGGCATGTATTTGCTTTTTTGAATAGGGCCTTCCAAAGTTGCATATGCTGGTCTCAAGCTCAAAATCCTCCCACTCAGGCTCCCAAGCGTCTAGGAAGACAGGATTTGCGCCTCCCAGAGGCCCCTCTGCAACCTCAGCTGGTCTCCCTCCTCATACCTCACAGTGAGGGCGGACCAAGTACCAGGATGCAGGACCCTCCTGCCGAGCCCAAACCATGGACAGGTGTGGCAGTGTCCACCTCATTAGAAATCAGGTTAGCTCCTGGACAAAAGAGTGGATAGGAAATCTGGTCTGTGGGCGGATCCTCCTGCGAGTGAGCACAGCATTCAGCAGTGAGCGCCCCGCCCTGGATATTCTGTCCTTCATGTAGCCATGGAAAAAATCAATAATGGTTTTGTAACAGGACGGAATGAGGGTGCCTCTGTGGTCCCCGCAGGGACTCTGGGTGACGTCACTGTCACCATCTGTTTGCCTGTGCAAAACTGTGACCGAAGCTGATCGCCTGCCCCGGAGTCGGCTGCTGCTCCCCGGCAGGGCGGCCCACCACAGCCCGCCCTGTGCCAGACCGAGCAGAGGGGCAAGAAAATGACGACCAAGCAACCTGCACAGCCACCTCTAGCTGACCTTGTCTGCTTCTTCCTACAGGGTCACCACCTTTGCCCGCATTTAAATTTTAATAATCATGTTTACATACATAGCATTTTCTTGTGAAGTTAGGGCCATCAGGAAGGGGAGGTCCTTGATCCCAGCCGAGCCCCTGTGATCAGAGAAGCTGGCCATGCTGGGACTCTGGGGGCCTAAGACCCTGAGACAGGCTGCCAGGATAAGGGTAATGGGGGGATGGATTTTAATTTGTAGTTTCATAATCAGGGGCTTCTGACTGTCCCAGGAAATGGGTGGAGAGTCCTGGAGTTCCCTGAGCTTCTTTCTGGGTGTCTTGTATTTCTCCAGAGTTCTTTTGGGGTCCGTTCCTTGGCAGGTCCAGCAGAGTTGCTGTAGGGGCTTTCTTCTTAGGGACCTTGCCTCCCAGCACTGGAGCCACAGACCTGGAATGCTGGCTGCACTATGCTCCAGGACGGGGTCTCTGTCCTCAGAGCTCCAGCTGGTGTGAACACAGAGCCTGCAGGCAGGCTGGGGCCACCTCCTGGCTAAGATGTCCGTTGTGCCTCAGACCCAGCGCCAGCTGCTGGCAGAAGCCTTCAGGCTCAGTGGGCATTTCTTCTCTGCACAGCCTCCTTCCTGTTGCTGTCCTGTGGGCCAGAGTCACGCATGTCACTGTGGGAAGCTGTGTTTGCCACAGAAATCTCAGCTCTTGAGAACTCATCCTGAGATACAGCAGCTGCTCAAGGCGTGACTCTGCTTCTCTGCTGCTGCCCTGCTTTGTTTGGGGGAAGATCTGAGATGACCTACAAGAAGTGAAGTAGTAAAACATAAATTTAAAAAAGTTATCTGGAATAAGGACAGAAAGACATTTAACTAGGTGACTAGAATAACTTAGAAAAAATGGTATCGGATGGAAGACAAAATGTTCACCAACCTCATATTGCATCAGTTTCAGTTTCCAATGAAGAAAATGGAAACATACTTGTTCCCGAAGTTCCTGGGCATTTCCAAGGACCAGAGTTCATTGTTGCACAAGCTCTACAAGGAATGTCACGCGGCCAGGCTGATGACTGGCCACATGCCTGGCCTCTCTTGTGTGGATGCAGGAATGGGCTTTCTGGAGTGGATTTGGGGTGTTCCCTGGGGAGGACGGAGCCCGAGATAGGGCCCGGCACCGTCGAGGCGGCATGCAGGAAGCACCTCTCAGGGCTGCCCTGACCAGAGGGCTGGTTGCTGTGTGGCCTCCCTCTTTGGCTTCTGCTCAGCAGTGACCACAGGGAGGCCTTGGCAGAGGCTGCTGGCTGGTTTCAGGGAAGGACGCTCTTTGACATCCTTCGAGATGGCTAAAGTACACGAGGTACGATCCCATCTAGTGAAAGCGAAGAGTAGAAATACAAAGAGAAATTTCAGGGAAACACATGGGCCTCATGAAACCACCACAGAGACAGGACACTCTGTCTTCTAGATGGAAAGCCACTCACAGCACTTGATGGCGAAATCCAGGTCTGGCTGAGCCCACTGCGCCGCACGCCAGCCTCCTCGGCCCCGAGAGAGCCCTTGGCCCTCGGCAGACTGAGTTGAGACCAAAGCGAGCACTGAGCTAACGGTCTCCTGCCGTTCCTCCCCAACGTGGGCCCGCCTCCGACAACCACAGACCAATCCCCAACGTTGGGCCCCGCCTCTGACAACCGTAGACCAATCCCCAACGTGGGCCCCGCCTCTGCCAACCACAGACCAATTCCCCACCACCACCGCAAACCCCTCCCACCGCTTGTGCGAATGCCCTACACTGCATTCAGTAAGTGGAAGTCTTCCAGAAACCTCCCCAGAGTCTGGTGTGTGACTCTGCGCCTTACCCTCCGTGTGCTGCTCCGTGACGACAGCAAGCACTTACAGCCCTAACAGATGGGATTTGGGGTGCACTTCAACGTGCAGGTACTGAGTACTCAGGGCTGGCGTGTCTGTCCTTGGCAGAGGTGGCCTTGAGCAACAGCAGGGTGACCAGACGCGGCCCAGAACTTCTGAGGTCCTGGAAAGCCACACAGGTGGTCACTGCTGGGGTGTGAGGACTCAGGGAGTGTTCAGCACGCATAGTCCGTGTCCAGCAGGGCAAACGGAGTTCTGCCCCGTGTCCCAGAGAGCCCTCTGCGCCCAGAGGCTGCACCCAGTCCTGTGAGCAGACAGGAAGACTGGCCTCTGATCCGTGTGGCACTTGTGATTGTGTCAGCCGGTGCCACCATCCTACCCTCCTTCCCACACGTGGTCCCTGCATCACTCATGCTTCATCCCTGTCTCAGATGTGCATCAGACACACACTGTACAGACATCAGACACGCATCAGATATGTCATACATTGCAGAAGACATTGCACATGCATCAGACACATATCACATACACATCAGATGTATATCAGGCTTGCATCATGCAGACATATGCAGAGACGCACTCACATAAGATACCTGATACAGCACAATATACACACCAGACATGTAGCAAACATGCATTACACACATCAGATGCATGTACATGTGTCCGATACATTGTACACAGATAAAGCCCAGCATACAGCACACACAGATCAGATGAGCTTCATATATTCTTTGTACACACATTGTTCCTGACATTTCTGTGGAGGAAACTGGTACAGCCCTGTGTTCTGGAGCTCTGGAGGGGACCAACATGCAGTCTTGCTGTGCACATAACCAGGTGATGCCACAGCAGGTCTTGGGGGGCTCTGGGGGGCAGCAGCCTTGTGGCAGATCCGCCTCCAGAGAGTGCGTGTGCCCGTGGTGCTGGGTTCCTGGTGCGTGGTGTTCTGTGCTGTCTCCCCTGGGGGCTCCTTCACGAAGACCCCTCCCCCTTTGGTTACAAGTGTGTTGAGGCCGTGGCTGCGTCTGGAGTCCCCTGCCTGGTCTGGCTCCTCAGTGTCCCCAGGGCCCTTGTGCTGAGCCCGGCCTTCAGGGTGGCCTTTTGGACAGTGAGGAGGGCCGTTAGGCGGTGAGCCCTGGTGCTGCAGGGCATTTCCAAGGCCTAAGGTACAGAGAGAGGAGTGGGGAGCTGTCGGCTGTGCTGTGTGTCCCGGCTGCTCCCGGCTGCGGCCTGTCCCCGGCCAGTGAGTCCAAGCAGGCTGTGGCCGGAAAGGCTGGCTGTGGGAGAGCATGCTTAAGACATGTGCTTCCCTGACGGTGCTCCCTGACCTCGTGCTCACAGGCTCCCTGTGTCCCTGGGAAGATGAAAGGGGGTGACTTCTGCACCCGCAATGTCCCCAGTAGGACATCTTAGGTCTCCCTTTCAGGATTTTGTCTTCATCACAAAGAAACGGTTTTCTAAGCAAATTTCACCCTGTATAACCCAGATACACAAAGGAGGAGACCAGTTAAGGCCGAGCCAGCGATCCATCACAAGTCCGGGCCTGAGAAGCAGGGCCAGCCCCGTGCCTCCGGGCTTCTCCCTCCAGGCTTCTCCAAGCCCAGGATGGCAGCAGCACCACACGCCAGGCTCCGTGGAAGCCTCACTGTATCTCTTGATTTAAGGGCACTCCATGACACCTAGTGACGTTTGACATCTCTAATACTCCTGTTGTCTACGGCCACACCGCCCTGAGCGCACCCAGTCTCATCTAATATTCCTGTTGACACACATTTGTCTTCTTTGGCTTTTTTTTTTTCCTGTTCATATTTTTGCCCTGTTTATAATTGAATTATGTGTCATTTACTGTTGAGCTGTAAGCCTTCTTTACATAAATTCCTGATCCCGCCCTTCGTGTCATATCTAAGAAATCCTCTTCTAACTCCAGATGACAGATGCATCCGCACTGCTCTAGTGGCTGCAGACTGCCGTTGCTGTGTGTGCACCCTCTAAATTAGCTTGCGTGTCCGGCTGTGGCTAGGGGGGTGGTTCTCTTTGAAGTGTGGCTGCCCCGAGTCCCAGCACCCTATGCTGCTGCTTTCTCAGAGTGTAACGCTCCGCCTCGGTGCCTGCCTGGATACTTTGTTTCCCCTGGACCTTAGCCATCCGCTTTGGCGGAGTAGAACCACATCGGACTGCAGAGGAGGAGGTGTGCCTTCCAGGGAGCAATCTGTTTCCTGAACAGCTCCTTGGGTGCAGGGGATCATTATGGTGTCATGAGCAAGCGTTTCCTGCCCCAGCCTGGGCAGGACCGGAACAACAGGGAGTTTGTGTAGCAGCAGAGCCCACTGACTTTCTATCCCTTAATCAGACCCTCAGTTTATTCTAGGCGCCTGTCTGGGCTGCTGCAGCTGTGGGATGACTCACACTGCGCTGTTGAGCTGGGGCGGCAGTGGGGCCGGCTCTGCAGCAAGGCCCTCTCCCTGTGGGCTCAGGTGGGACTTCACACTGGGTCACTGCAGAGCCAGGAGCCCGGTGAGCCTGGGAGGCAGTTTCCTCTCACTGGCAGGTGAGCACGGCCACAGCACCCGCACCGGAAGCCGCTGGAACACCACAAGCAGCCCAGGGTTTGTGCTGCACTTGGACATATGTTTTGGGGATCATTTTGTGAATAGCTGGGGTCCACACTGAGCTTTGATTACCTGAGCCAAAGATAGAACAGGCTAGGACAGGCCAAGCTCAGAAGTCCGCCAGGGCCCCTCTCCCTGCAGCCTGCTCCCTGTGGACTCCATTTCCTTTCTTATCAGGGAGACGAGGCAGGTGGCCCAGGTCAGAGCTGTGCGCTGGGGCAGTGCATGGGGAGGCCCCTCAGCACAAGCACAGTCTGTGATGTAAGTTCTAATGATGTTGCGTTTTGTTTTGTTTGTCCAGCCCATTTTATGGAGAAGACTTTTACTGTGAAATTCCTCGGAGTTTTCGTCACCTGTCGTTTTACATTTTCGATAGGGATGTTTTCCGGAGGGATTCCATCATAGGTAGGTACTTCAATGAGTCGTTCCTTCATGTTTCCTGTTTCTTCTGAACAAGATCTCATCCTGGGAGCAGTGAGGCGTCTCCTGAGCACCAGCACCCATCTGCCTTAGGAGGGGGATTCCGCCGTCTAGAGCTCTGTCACTCCCAGTGGTGGTGATCTGAGCGGCTGCTGGCCTGGCCCGGTGTCTGTCATCTGTGTTCTCTTCCTGAGTCTTGCGACCACCTGTCAACGCGCAGAGGAGTATAATGCCAAGATCTTACTTCGGAGTTGAGACCATGCTGAGTGGGGTCATTCAGGTGGGGGCTCTGCCTAGCGCTTGTGGGGAGGACGCTGAGGAATGCCATGGTCCTCTCCTCTTCAGCTCTAGCTCCTCTTGCCCCCTCAAAGTAGAGACAAGGAGGGCTGTGAGAGGCTTCAGGCCCACACAGGCCTGCACCAAGTCCAGCGAGGCCCCTTGGGTCTCAGAGAGCTGTGAGGAGACCGGGCAGCGGACAGGTCCAGCAAGAGCCGCTGTCTGGGGTCACTGGTGATCAGTGGTCTGCAGGGGACAGAGCGGTGCTGGAGTCCAGCCCTGAGAGACAGCTCTGTGGGCCCGGCCAGACTGCCGTGGCAGAGGTGGCGTGGCTTCTCTGCAGGTCCCACGGGGCACAGGAGAGAGGCGGGCGGGGCTGTCCTCGCCCGCAGGGGAGCCCAGACTTCTCAGCACGAGGGCAACAGCCGGAGGCCTTGGCCTGCGCACAGCCTCCCCGGCCTCCACACCTGACCTCACCTCGCCCTCGTGCCCACGTCCGCTCACCCTGGCTCCTCACGTTCCCGCACACCTGACTTCACACTTCCGTCAGCTCACGCTCACCTCTCGTCCTCAGCCCACATCCACCCCATCTTGTTCCTCACAACCAAGTTCACATTCACTGCTCACATCCGCCTCACACTTGCCCTCAACTCTTCTCACACTCAGCCCCTGTAGGCACCTCACACTTGTTCCTCACACTTACCTTACACTCACCCTCACACCCATGTCTTTTCACCCTCGATCTCACGGCTGATCTCACCTCCGTGCTTACACTAGGCTTTCCCTGCTCCTCACACTCACGTCAGCTCATTCTTCACACGTACCTTCTCACACCCGCCGCTGCTGTACTTGCTTTTATGTCTCCCCACAACGAGCCCACCTTGCTTCTCGCAGCTGCTCACGCTCGCCCGCACCCACCTTACACTCTCCGCCTACTGATCTCATGCTCACGCCTTTTGCCCTCTGCGCAGTCGCCCTCATGCTCACCTCCCCGCACACCGACCTCCGCGTGCCCTTCCACCGCACCTGCCTCCAGTCCTTCCCTGTCAGCCCCTACTTGCCTGTGCTCCATTGTCTGTAAGTGACCTGGGCAGGGATTTGCTCGCCTTGTTCATCCTTACGGTGCATTCAGCATGGAGTCACTGTGAAGGAACATGCAGATACACGTGTGATCACACACACATGGACGGATGTCTGAGGATCTCACTTAAGCCTGTTAGAAAGTAGAAAATCGAGAGATGGAGTGGAGAAGCGCTACGCACTTGTGTTGGTTTGGGAGGCTGACCTTTGTTGGTTTAGGCTGCCACTCTGCAGACGTTTGTTGAGTCCCCACCACCAGTCTGCAAGGGGTGTGCCAGGCGCTTTATGTCCTGGACAGCACCACCCTCGCAGGCTGTTTCCTCTGTTGGTTTGCTCCCACTCAGGGCAGTTTATTAAGCTGCATCATTGTAGCCTAGTGGACAGGCCATCCGCGGCCTCCTGGCCACCTCTTAGGCATGTCTTGAGCCTTCCTCAAGTGGCCTCAGTGTGGTTCTGTGTACACTGCAGTCAGACTGCATCCATGGGCCCAAGCTGTCCACCTAAGTTCACCTGAAACCCAAGTACTGACGTCTGGATGCTGGTGGGGTCAGTGTGACATAGATGCCCCATGTCTTGCTATGCTCCCCTGGCAGTGCAAGGGCATAGCATGGACAGGAGAGCGAGGGCAGCTAGTCCGTGTGTGCAGGCTAGAAGCAGCACCCGCTGCATGCACCCACAGCAGGGGTGAGAAGACTGTCCCCTGGGCTCAGGTCCACACTTCTCCTTGGGTCCGCTGTGAACTCAGGTGCTGCCCAGGGAATGACCGTTGCCAAAAAAATCCCCTGAGAACTCTGGTTCTTCACTGTTAAGAAGCATTTTGAAAATGGAAAACTTGCTGGGTGGGGTGGGGGGGTGCTCATGATACTAGCACTTGGGAGGCTGGTGCAGGAGGGTTGCCATGAACCAGATGCCAGCCTGAACTACATAGGGAGACCTTGTCTCAAAGAACTGAGGGAGGGAGAGAGAGAGAGAGAAGGAAACGGCAGGAGACCGTGTGGGCCAACAGGTTATTCCAGAGTCCCTGGTAGAGGGTGCTTTGCAGGCGTCCTACAGGTCTTTTGGGGTCTGGCACCACCTCTCCTCTGATTGCCCTGTTGAGAGGTCACTGGCCACTCCCTGTGCTCAGCGCACTGGGCCTTGCACACTTGTCCTTGTCCCCACCTGCCGGGGCTCCGTGTCAGAGAGTCAGGTGGCTGCAGGGCAGAGGGTGTCCTCCCTGCTGGTGTCCTGTGCCCCGGGTACAGGTGGCTTCCATCAGCAGAGGGTGGGAAACCCCAGCTTGTCAGGCTGATGGCCTCAGCCACTCTGCAGTGTTACTGGGGAGGGGCAAAGCATGAATGCCTCGTTGGTGTTGACAGGGTGGAGTGGGCTGCTGCCTGGCCACTGTTCGCCCTGTCTTCAGGTGCATATCTGTGCTGAGCTGGGCCGTCCAGCGGTCTCTGATGGTGTGCAGTGTGGCCAGCCGGACTCCAACCTTCCATAGTCCGTGCTTTCTCTGAGGATATGGGGAGCTCTCAGGTTCTAGGGTGCTCCTGTAGCATGGATGGTATCAGCATTTTCCAGAGGTCCTTGGGGAGAGGGAGGCCTGCTGTGGATACAGACGCCATCTCTGGGCACTTTGGCACCAGTGCCTGGCGTGGCTGACTACCCAGTGCTCCAAGTGATAGCCTTGACCAGCAGTGCGAGGGTTAACGTCCATTCTGGGTCACACCACCTGTGTCTGCATCCTTCGAGGATTGCTGAGGGTGAGACTGGCTGTGGGTGGTGTCACACATTGGGCCCCAGGTGTGTTCAGTGGTATTCTGGAAGCAGGAAGTGAAAAGCTTTAGGAGAAGATGCTAAGGAAGTGAGGGAAGGCTGAGATAAAGAAATAAGGCAGGTAGGGCTGGAGATTTAGCTCAGTGGTTCCAGCACCTGCCTAGTAAGTGCAAGGTCCCTGGTTCGATCCCTGATAAGCACATACAACAATACTGGGCGTGGTGGCTCACACCCACCAGCAATCAGTACCACACACCACAATGCTGGGCGTGGTGGCTCACACCTGTTATCCCAGCACTTGGGAGGCAGAGGCAGGAGGATTGCTCAGTTTGAGGCTTGCCTGGGTTCCATAGTGAGCTCAGGGCCAGCCTGAATTACAAAGCGAAACCCTGTCTCAAAAAAAAAGAGAGAGAGAAGAAAAGAAAAAGAAATAAGGTGGGATGATTGTTGTGAGTTCTAGGCCATCCTAGGCTACCTAGTGAGCTCAGGGCCAGCCTGAACTGCAAAGCAAGACCCTGTCTCAAAATAAAAAACAAAAGAAAAGAAAGAAAGAAGACTGGCAAAACCCCCAGGAACAGGGCAGGTGTACCCTAAAATGCAGATTCTTCCAACATAAAGCTCTAGCTTTCATCACCAGCATGTGTGTTCATAATGCCTCCTATAATAAGCCCCCCGGTCCTGGAGGACCCGGCACCTCCTGTATTTCGTGCTCAGTTTGATAAAGAGGCTGAAAGCAAGAGGAGCTGCCTCACAGGTTCGTTCTAAAGACGGCGCGTAGTCCAGGTACCCTGTGTTTGTGGAGCCTGGGTCAGGCCTTAAAGTAGAGCTGTGATCTTGAGCTGTTTGTTCTTAAGGTGCTGTCCCAGCACCTGCCTCAGCAGCCTGAGCACCAGTGCTCCGGTCTACTTTGGATTGGTACCAAGTACCGAGGCTGGAGCTGTGTGTCAGCGAGGTTGGTGTGACTCCGCTTTGTGAGCTGATGCCTAACAAGGGCCTGGCTGCATTTCAGTGTGTCAGGGAAGCAGGAGGCAGCTGTGTGGAGGAGCCAGTGCGTGGGGCACAGGTCCACTCGCCCAAGGCAGCCACGGTAAGGCCTCCGATGGGCTGGACTGGGGGCTAGTGCTCCCGCGCGGGAGCGAGAACACAGCAGAGCTCGGTCTTGGCAGTTTTCTGTCTTTTTCAATGTTTTGAATTTTGAATTTTGTTCTGCATTTCCCTATTGGCAATCCAAAAATGAAATGGAGTATTTCTAGAAAGAGACCAGTAGGGATAAGAGGCCCATGTGACAGTGCCTGGAGCTGGGCTGGGTCTGGAGAATGAAAAGCAAGAGTGTTCTTGGACTCTCAGACTAGAAATGCGCTGTCTTCCAGCTGGGGTTCATGCAGACCCTGAAGATACCATTATCCTTTCACAAGGAATTAGATCTCCCAGCTCAGTGTGAGAAACTTTGACCTTATTCTTGTGAGACTTGAAAATCAAAATTTAGACCCACTGGGAGCAAAGGGCAGAGTTGTGCAAGAGCCCACAGCAGCCCTCAGAAGGAAGAGCGCCCCTCACAGGGTGCAGTCGGGTGGCGAG
>PVIC010018727.1:8507-31381 GCA_004025085.1 Thryonomys swinderianus
TTTTTTTTTTTTTTTTTTTTTTTTTTTTTTTTTTTTTTTTTTTTTTTTTTTTTTTTTTTTTTTTTTTTTTTTTTTGCTTTTTTTGGAGACAGGGTCTTGCTTTGTAGTTCAGGCTGGCCCTGAGCTCACTATGGTGCCCAGGCAAGCCGCCGCGAACTCGGCAATCCTCCTGTCTCTGCCTCCCGAGTGCTGGGATTACAGGCGTGAGCCACCACGCCCAGCATTATATGTGGTAACCGGGGATCGAACTCAGGTCCTTACGCTTGCGAAGCAGGCGCCGGAACCACTGAGCTAACCCTCCGGCCCCACAATCCATTTTTTTAAACTCATTTTGAAAGTGAAATGGACATGAGGGTTTATCAGAGCATTTTAGCGATTACCTCTGTACATAGAACTTCTTCTACTTGTAGATCTTCTATTTCTACTTCTGTGAATGGCTGGAAGTCTCATCTTGTAATTTTCACTGCACTTTAGTACAGCATGCTTTGCTGTCTCTCAATCTGAAATAATGTGATGCTGCTTTGCCAGTGTTGTACATGGGTCAGTCAGCAAGGGGTCATTGTTATGTTCTAACACTGTCTTCAAGCAAAGGCAATATCTGAAACAGTCTCAGAGATGATAATGTTTATTAAAGTTCTGTTTGATGGTGCCTTTCATATGTTGTTTAATGTGCCCTAAAAATACTAGCCTATTTTTGATTAAATGAAAATCAGATACTACACTTGATCTTAGCCAAAAGGCCGAGAAGCGATAAAATGAAAATCAGAATTATAGATGCTCCTGTGGGATGAAAAATTTCTCTCAGTACCATAATATCAAAATCATTTAGTCTAATGCTAATGAGAGTGATAATTTATCAGTATTGTCATTACAAACACAATCCAAGCTGGGTGTGGTGGTGCATACCTGTAATCCCAGCACCGAGGAGGCAGAGGCGAGAGGACTGCCCCGAGTTTGAGACCAGTTTGAGCTACATAGTGAGGCAAGGCCAGTCTGAACTACAAGGTGAGACCCTGCCTCAAATCAACCAACCAAACAAACAAGCACACTCCAGATCACAGGTAAGTCTGCGTTTTTCTCCAGCGGTGGGAGGGTCACTTCTCCATCACTAGCTTCTTGACAAAAAAAAAAATTAGATTTAATTTTTCATATCCAAATTTAGCAAAAGAAGGAGCTTTCAAAATGTTTCTCAGTTGCAACTTGCTTGCATACCTTTTATGTTATTTGAAAAATACATATATAATCTGTACTGTGAGTTGTTTTATGAAGAGAGCCTAGTTGGGCCAGAGATTTAGCTCAGTGGTTCTAGTGCCTGCCTCACAAGCGCAAGGTCCTGAGTTCAATCTCGGTAACCACATACAATGCTAGGCGTGGTGACTCATGCCCACCAGCAATCAATACCACATACCACAGTGCCGGGCGTGGTGGCTCACGCCTGTAATCCCAGCACTCAGGAGGCAGAGACAGGAGGATTGCTGAGTTCAAGGCTTGCCTGGGCTACATAGTGAGCTGAGGGCCAGCCTGAACTACAAAGTGAGACCCTGTCCCCCCCACACCCCCCAAAAAAAGAAAGAAAAAGAAAAGAGCCTAGGTGGCCTAGGGCACACATTCAATGAATATTCATTATCTGTGGCCACATTAAAGACTAAGATGTTGAACTATGGAGTTGCTGTGCTGTTTGTGTTGAAATTCATGGACTGAAAGCATGAATGATCCAAGAAGCTATTTTCAGATTTCATCCCTTGGCTCAGCTTTGTTTCTTACTACAACTTCCAAGAAAATAGTTTTGCTATATTTTCTCTGAACATGACTGAAATTTTCTTTCATCAAGTCTTTCCTAATAAGGTTTTATTTTCTAAGAGGTTCTTTAAATTTCTGAAATAAAAGTGAAATAATTTTAGATGTAGTTTCACTTTAATCCAAACCACAGGTGGTGTTTAATAATGAGGAAGTCTGGAAGATAGGTTTAAAAATTTTTCAGTAAATATGTGTTAGATGAATAAATGAGTGGCTAAGAGGAAATTTTCTTAATCCTTCCAAATTCTATGATATTTACCTTAGAACATATAAAAATATAATTTAAACCTTTTTATTAATCATTCTTAAAAGAGTGCAAAGGAGCGTGATGGTCAGAAAATATACCATCATAATCTTTTTATGTATGTAAAAAATAAATTTAGTTATTTGTAAAAAGAATGATCAGCTTACTTAAGCCAACAATTAATTAGCATAAATATGGGCATAGAATTTGTTCTAAAACATATTTGGTATGGTTTCCAAAAAATTACATAACATTTTGGGCCTCTAGTTCCTTTTGTAACAAATGAGTTCACTGAAGAAAGTAAGCTCTAAGAAAACTTTCAGCTGGACATGGTGGCGAACACCTGAAATCCCAGCACTTGGAAAGAAGAGGCAGGAGGATTGCTGTGAGTTCGAGGTTTGCCTGGGTTACCTAGTGAACTCATGCCATCCTGAACTATGAAGTGAGACCCTGTCTCAAAAAAAGAAAAAAGAAAATAAAATTTTCAGCTTTAAAATATACTATAAACAGGAAAAAAAAATGTATCTGAAAGCTATGTGAGAGAGCCTAAATTCTCTAAATATAAATTTGATAGTTTTTACTAGAATTTTATGAGTCACATACAAGCCAATGAAGAAACTGAAACTCAACATTGAATGACTTGCTAAAGCTGCATATGCATACTGGAAGAATTGAGTCCACTAGAAGATATATAGGTGAGATAAGCAGCATGTTCCACATATAGGAGGATAAATTCAGTGTGGTTCAGATAACAAAATAAGTCACCATTTCACATAACTACAAAGTTCTTAATTTGGTCTGCCTTTAGGAGATTTATGATCATATAGCTTTAAAATTTTTAAATGATGTGGCACTTTTTGTCTTTCTTCGTGGCCTTGTATGCCCCCCACAGTTCCAGACTGTCTGCTTCATGTTAAGAAAATGAGTTTTGAATTTCAAATTTCACATTTCATACCCATAAGCCAAAGATGAATGATAGCATCATGGAATTAGATTATTCCAGAATCCTGTAATAAATATGGCTTGCTTCCAACAAGATTTATTTGTGTTATGTATTTTATGAATCATCATTGTAGTCAAGGAAATACGAACTTGATAGCCTTAATACAATCAGGGTCCTCCTGATTCCCTGAGATGTAGATTCAAACCTTACTGACTAAATATCAGGGACAGATACTTGCCCAGAGGAAATTTATGAAAATTTCAAGCAAAACAAGAAAATCCATACTAAAGACTCCCAAACACAGAAATACAGTAAGTAACTTTCTGCTACTGTTTCTCTTTTTATGCCTTTACTAAGTACTACAAAATAGGCACCCTTAGCAAGTAGTAGCAGAGGATGCAGAAAAGGATGCAGAAAATGAAACCCTAATGAGATGCGATATTGTGAGTATGGTAAGTGCTCTGCCAAGAGGAAGGCAGGGATTTCTTATCTTTCTCTGTGCCCATATTCCATTAGCTGAGCTTTGCATCTCATTTTAAACCTTAAAAGAGTTATATAACCGCTAAAAATCATACTGATAGCTTTAGTGTCATCCCACATTCATAATGCACATTGTTTGCTACTCATCTGGTAAAAATGATAAATATATTCTAAGGAGAGCAGATAGGATGCACATTCAAAGGAAGGGGTGGTCAACCAGGCCTTCACAGAATAGCAACTAGAATAGCTCTGTGGATCTCAATGGCAAGGATTCACGAAAAGATTTTCTAATAATAGGATGATAACAGACACCTTTTACCATTACACGGTAAGAAGATAACACTGAGTAGGGAGAGTGAGCATCAGAAAAATGCCTCTGTGAGGGAAGAGCCTTGTATGGAGTCTTGAAAGATATATGGAGAAGGGGAAGGAGGCAAGCACAGTAAGAAGGAGCTTTCCAGTCTTGAGACATAGTATAACAAGCTAAGGTCAAAAGCCTTCCAGTGTTTCTCTTAGCTAAGTTAGGGTGTATATTGGAAACCATCCGGTAGTTACTTTGCAAAGTAAAAAGTTGCTGGATTATGAAGGACATGAAATTTAATCATGCATAGTTTGGAATTCATCCTATAAATTAAGCGATCTATTGAAGGATTTTTAGTCAGAAAGTGACCTATTTCCATGTATGTGATTAACATAAAGGTAACTGGAACAGAGAAGAAACAAAGGATATGTAAAAGATGGGATAGGTTTCCATGTATCCAAGATACAAGTGAGAAATTGAGAGAACAATAATGTCCACATTTCTTAATATAAATCTTTATTGATACATTAGATACACACTTATGATTACACATTATATTGAAAATTCATATCAGTGTATGACACAATTTAATTCTGATCTTTTCCCATTCCCCTACCTACCCTACAACACCCACCACTATATACCTCTTTCTTTCCATTTTTTATTATATTTTGAGTAAGTAATAATACCTACCTTCCTCAAAAAGGGTCTAGGAGCAAGAAAGGAAGGTCAGGTTTGAATGGAAAAGGATATTTTGGAAATATACTTCAGTTGCTTTCATGTAGAGTTATATAGTTAGAAGTTGACCAGCATAGTAAAGGGAAGTGTATGGAGTCAACAGCTTATACAAACACATATGCAACCCAGAAAAAAAATACATAAAGCAACAAGGTATGAAGGGTCAGGAAGCAACTTCATGGAATCTCAAATATCAAGGGTTGTTGAGAAGAAAGGAAAATAGCAAGACAAATGGGAAGAATATCAGAATTGGATCACGTCAAGAGAAATAGCATCAATGCCCACCAAGAGTTTGAGGGAAAAAAAGAAATCCAGCTGATGAATTGACAAATACTTAACTCCATAGTGATATGAGGGAGATATTCTGTGACTTGGTGAAAGCAGAAGTCAGTTGTACAGGGTGAGTGCAGGGTGTAAGGATGAGAACTTGAATGTTGACTTCGTTTTCCTCGAAGGTTTTTCATGGAAAGAGGGAGAGGGAATTTTTTTTTTTTTTTTGAGACAGGTTCTTGCTTTGTAGTTGAGGCTGGCCCTGAGCTCACTATGTAGCCCAGGCAAGCCTCGAACTCAGAAATCCTCCTGCCTCTGCCTCCCGAGTGCTGGGATTACAGGCGTGAGCCACCATGCCCGGCACTGTGGTATGTGGTATTGATTGCTGGTGGGCATGAGTCACCATGCCCAGCATTGTATGTGATTACCGGGATCGAACTCAGGGGCTTGCGCTTGCGAGGCAGGTGCTGAAACCACTGAGCTAAATCTCTGGCTCGGGAATGATGATTTTTAAAAATAAAAAGTGTTTGACATTAACTGCATATTGTGATTTTTTAAAGAAATTTTAAATGGAGGTTGTTAGGTTTTAGATCTGATGCATTTAGACCTCATGCATTTGTGAAAGGTTTGCACTACGAGGCACACTATATTCACCAGTAGATTCATCCACAAATGAGTTCAGCAGTTGAGTGTGTTGTTAGGAGGTGGAGCCTGCTTAAAGCCGGGTCACTATGGGCGGGGCTCGGAAGAGGGCGTGCTTTTGTCCTCTTCTCCTTTCCCTCCCTGCCTCCTGACCAGAGTGTTGAGAGCTGCATTCCTCTTTTATACCTGTCCACTGTGTGCTCCTGCCTTGAAGTTGTGAGCCCACGTCGCTGCTTTGAGTAACGGGTGTCAGGTACTGTATTTCAGCAGTGGAAAAGTGAGACAGAGGCTCTGCTCACATAAAAGAAAAAAAAAATAATTGGTGACGAACTGCAAAAGACCGAGAAGGACTGGGAACAAGGGGCACGATTACACTGGACAGAGGGAAGAGCGTACTTATTTCAGTCTGAACAAGCCAGTGACACTTGGCTTCATCGTGATTCTGGACTTGAATTCTTATGGCTGACAGTGCTGAAAACCACAGAGGAATTGTGAAAAACCTATAATAGAAGTTTTATGTTCTATAATACTCATCACTGGAAGACATTAATATCATATTAGCCAGAGTGAAACATTTTATAACTTCATTTAGTAGATCTTATTTCTGAAATGTGGTGTTGCCATAAAGAGAATTTTCACTCTTAATGTTCATAAGTTTTCAAAGAACAGGCTAGCCTATCTCCAGATGATGTTTTCTTGCTTTTGTAATTAAATCCAGATGCACATTCCAGCTTGAAAAAAATAGGTATGATAATTAGTTAGGTATAAATTGTGAGGAAAATTATTTACTTCTACATTTGAAATTCACCAAACTAAAATTAAATGAGGTATTTATTTTATACTTGGTTTGCATCTGTGTTTTAGTAACTTTATAAGACAAACTGGAAAAAAAAAACCCTGTAATTTTATTCAACTAGAAATGTGTGTTTTAAGAAAATACTTCATTTGCCACATGGCTTATCTTCCCTGGTTTGTTTAAGACAGCCCTGTTCATGCATTATCTTCCTCCTGTGGATGATAGTGAGCAATAAATCTGAATGTCTTGTTTTGTCATTGAAATAGAAAGAGGTGTAATAGAGAATGAAATGAATGTATGAGAGTTTTGCCCCATATTTAAATCTGAATAACATCACTTCTGTGTAGCTGCCTTCTGATGACAATGATTTTTAATTGTTCTCTTTCTTACTAAAATGTCTTTTGGTTATTTTGACTGGAAATTTAAATACTTTGTCTGATTGTTCCCATTGTCTATATTCCCAGAGTCTGATGAAGTGGTAGCTTTTATACCACAGTTCCTGATTATTATAGATTTTCCTAAGGTCTTTTTCACATGAACTTGAGTAGAAGGCTGATCAGGATTCTTCACCTACCGATTCATGTCCTTTCTGGTCTTTATGATATTACAATAATATTTGCATAGCACTTGATAATTATTATATTATCAATGTATACTATATATCTTTATTCCTCAAAAAAGACTTTACCACTAGAAGGCCAGGTATGACTTTTGTGAAAGTACTGTACTGAAAGATAAGAAATATGGCTACAATGCAGGGCATGGAACTCATTTGTCTTGTTTTAACTCATATATACTACTTTTTTGTTGAAATTAGTGATTACCTAAAATCTTTTGTTAGTGATTTAGCCACTGCTAGTACTAAATGTATTTGTCATCCACAGACATAGGGATTTGGGATTCTTTGACAGTGTCAATGGCAGCACGGTTGTTGTGGAGCATGTCTTTCCATGTCACTTGCCATGAGTCTGAGGTCTCTAGATGTGTTCTTAATGTTCCTCAAGGTCCTCCTGTTTAAGCAAAGTTAACAACAAAAGATTAAGGAGCAGAAGAGTAAAGGTGTAACCTGTGAGCTAGATCCAGTTTCTAGGAATGTTTTGACATTCATTCCAATTTCTGGTAGTATAGAGTTAGATGCTAAAATCAACAAATTTGAGGATGATGCATAAACTCTGAATTGTTTCTGATTGTTGTTGCTACCCTAGAAATAGCAGAAAATGGTCTATACTGGATCATGGGAGTGATCAGCTGTGGCAATGTTGGGATTATTCCTTTCAGATACGATTTGGAATCTTCAGTTGGCCTCGATGCTGGTATATTTATGTTGCCTACTTGGTTGCTATGGTTTTTTGTTTGTTTTGTTTTGTTTTGTTTTAAACTCTTCCTTTCGAGTTAGCCAACTCATAAGGGGACATGGATTTCCACTAAGAATGGGATCCAGAAATTTATTTTGCAGGTCTTATGTTAAATAACTGTTCAGTCATGTCCATCACTTAACATCAAATTTGTGTTCCAGTTGGCCCTATCACATGAGCCACTGGGATTCTGCTCATGGCTTAATAATTTAGGTTTTGATATTATGATATTCATTTGGAAAAAAAAAGAAATCACTTTCCACCTTCTTCCACATTGAAACTTTTTGGCAAGATGTCAAAGTGACTTCTCCTGTTATCATTGTGTCTTAGCTTATCATTTTTTTTTTTTGAAAGAGGGTCTCACTTTGTAGTTGAGGCTGGCCCTGAGCTCACTATGTAGGCCAGGCAAACCTCAAACTCAGCAATCCTCCTGTCTCTGCCTCCTGAGTTCTGGGATTACAGGCATGAGCCACCATGCCTGGCACTGTGGTATGTGGTATTGATTGCTGGTGGGCATGAGTCACCAGTCCCAGCACTGTATGTGGTTATCGGGGATAGAACTCAGGACCTTGTGCTTGTAAGGCAGACACCAGAACCACTGAGCTAAATCTCTGGCCCACTTTATCATTTTTTTTTATGTCAGTCAGCTAAAGATTATAGAATGCACTGAGGTCCCATCCATATTCAGATGAAGAGTTCAGAAGCATGATGATATATGACCATTTAAAATATGGTCCTCTTCATACCATTTAGGAAGAAGTTGTGTAAAGATTCAATTACATTGCATGTGACTCTATGTGTGTGTCTGTGTGTGTGCGTGAGAACATGTTCACCCATGCTTGTGCATGTGTATGGCTGATTCCGTATCCCCTTGGGGATATCTCAGTGGATGTGATAGAAAAGGAACATTCAAACTACTTCAATATGTAAATATTTCCATAAATAAATATTTGAAGAAAAACCTTTCTTTCTCTAATTCATGAGAAAAATAACTTTTTTTTTTCCATTCTAGTAGAAGACTACTAGTCATTTTGGCTTCCGGTTTTATTATCATCAGGGTTTATTGCTGAAAGGAGCAACAGAGAATATGGTCTTACAAATAAGAAATAGGTAATAGGAAAATAAACACAACAAAACATGGAAAAGCAAGGAAGGACCTCGTGTGTTTGTGTGGCATGCCCATGTGTAGGTGGTTGTGTGTGTATACAGGCACGTTGGGGGGGCATGCTGTTATCAAACTAGAATTTTTCTGGCAACCTGGCACAAATTGGTTTCCTTGAGTAGCCTTTAACTTCTCCTCCTCAACAGCAGAATTTCTCTTGAGGAATTTTGTCCCCTTACCACAGACACAGCTTGGTGGAAGTAAGAGAAATTCCAACATGTTTTCTGTAAAAATGTCAGATGTCTCTTTCCTGAAAGTGAGGAGAAAACTGAAGATTCTTGACAGCTAGCTTTTAGTTCTTTTCCCTGGTGGACTCATCACCAATCTACTTCCTCAGAACAATCTGTTTATCCTTAATTCCACACAAATACTAAGACACTTTGGATTTTTCTGATCTATTTCTGTTGACTGTAATATAAAAACCTTAACCAGTAAGAGAATGACACATTTGGTTCCCAGGTCACAGTGAGTCCCAGGTGGTTTGTCACTGGGAGAGAAAATGATGCTTTCCAGGATCATTGAAGTGGGACCCTGGTGTTGGCGATGTTTTAAGGCCTCAGCAGGTGAGTGTTTGTCAGATGACTCAGCGGCATTTACAAGAGGCATGATCTTTCATCATTTCCACCCAGGGCATGCACAAGTCAATTCTACGTTGTTATTGGATGAAGACGCTGATTAACCAAAGCTAGCACTTCAACATTAATTACCAGAAAGGCCTAAATGTTTCCATCACTGGATTTGTTTCTCTGTCTTTGTTTAATTCAAGCAGATTCTTCATTCAACGAACCAACATTCGTGTTCCACCACTTCAAGTGTAGAAGTTAATCATGTACCGACTGTTAAATAAACTTCCTTGATGTTTTTACCTAGTGATGACATAAATGAATTTCGAAAATCAAAACTGAGGTATGATAACTAAGGAATTTTTATTGGTACATTTTATTGGTAATATATATATATATATATATATATATATATATATATATATATATATATATATATATGAGGCAATTACAGTCCACATTGAGAATTTGTACCAGTATATGACACAACTTAATCTCATTTTTGAGGAGGAAAAATGTATTGAGAGAAAGAAAGTTTCGGTCTAAGAGGGACAGAAGGAGGATGCTGAAGACATTTTTATGCCATTCTTTCATTATACCAGTACACCAAGTCTCCTCATTCAGTTCAGGATGATTCATACTATATTTTATTACTATTCACTTGATATTAAGAAGGATAGAGTTGGTGTTCAAGCTTTTTTGTCTTTTAAGGTATCGTGGTGCACTCCTGTCATCCTGGCACTTTGGTGGCAGAGGCAAGAGAATTACAAATTTGAGCCCACTCTGGCTAGTTCAGGACTTAATGAGATCTTGCCTCAAAATTAAAATGGGGGGTATAGTTCAGTGCACAGACAATAGAATCAGTCTCTCGTACCACAAAAAGTCGAAACTCTTATCTGCTGTGGCAGAGAAGAGTTCTCACTGGGCACAAAGTAGAACTGTTGACTGTGAAGGGGACCCACATAATTTGTAAGTATCCATGTCTCCTGGGAGTTAAGACAGAATTTAGGGCTCTTTCATTCCTACAGTTTACTTCTAAAACCTGTTGTTGATGCTTCTGATTTGCTTTTTCTCTTGTTGAGCTTTATTCTTGCCATCATAAAGAACTGAAGACTTGACTTTTTTCAAATGCAGTACTTCAGAACTTTGTCTCATTATAGTCACTATTTATTGGGCAGGAGTCCGGTTTCTGGAACCAGGATCCTAGATTTATATTCAAACTTATCAGAGATGGAAGAGTGATGTAAGATTTATTTTCCCAACTGGAAAATAGTGATGTTAACAGAGCCTACCATATAACATGTATGTATTAAATAAAATAATGTATGTAAAGAACTTGTCATAGTGCCTAGAAGCCAGGAAATTCCATTTTCATTGCCAACACTGTTATACAAAAATGAATGATTCTAGCTTGTGTTCCTGGATTTGTTTCTACAGAACTCAGCTTTGTTGTGAATTTGTATATGTGAGTATGGCATTGTTTTCTCGAAAGTTTAAATAGTTTAAAATTTTAATATTTGTCCTAAAATAATTTTTGAGAGAATCGTATGAGTTACATAAGACTCACCGCTAAAAGCAATATAGTTTTCTGCAATGGTTAAAATATCTAACTCCAAAGAAATAACATAAACCTTGAAACTGTTTGAAACCAAAAAAAAATCTTGAAATGTCATATTAGGTAACAGATATATTCTTGCTTGGTTCACTCAACATCAAAGGACTCCTTCACTTACAGGTGTTGAGTGTTCTCAATTTCTTCTAAAATATCACAAATTGTTATAGAAGATTTGAATACTTCTATAAGGAACAGAGCATGTTCTTTTAACTGGAAATAGATAGAAATTATCTAGAGCCAGCAAAATATGTATAAAAAGAAAGCAAATACATTAGAACCGTCCCTTGTGAACATAATTTGTCCCTGGAAACATGATTATAATCCAAAGCACTTGCACACCAAAGAAAATTTTTCCATAAGAAATAATAGAAACTTAGATGAACCATTCCACAATTCAAAAATATAATATAAAATAATTATGATGCTGTAATATAATACAATATAATAAAGAAAATAGAAAATATAAGGAAAACTATACAAATTAACTTGCACCTACCTTTAAAACCATTGTAGATGGTGCAAGGCAGCAAGAGGGAGGAAGGTCATTGAGTAGGACTGTCACTAATGGAGTAATGGCTGTTAGCTCAGTAAAATCTTTTTCTTTTCATGTTAAGAAAAAACCTCTTCCCTGACACTTGCTTTTGTCTCTTTTCATGAATTTTGCAAAAACATGACATTGAGTTGTCATTAAACAGATTCATTGGTCACACTATTGCTGCATTATTCTGGTGATGCTTTTTCTACAAAGCTTCATATTATTTTCCACATCTCTCTAATATCATTTGAAGTGAGACATTCCTTTGACTTGACTTTTTCCTCTCTTCCATTCAGATACAACCTCTTCCATACCCTCTTGCTGGTGAGAGATGATCATGTATGAGACAGAGAGAGGGGCGGGGTTAGGGGGAATTCCCGTTGGTTCAGTTGTAATTATGTCACCCACTACTTGTATCACAAGGCTTTGTTCATTATCAAGTTATGATTAGCAGGGTCTGCCCATCTGTGGAGCACTCGCAGATGAGATACTTGAATCTCAATTTTTACAAATTGAGATTACAAATGTTATTGTAATTTCTTTTGAAATTTTCTTTATTATTATCATTTAGAAAACCTTTGTCAAATGTCCTATCATATATATTAATGTGTCATATTACAAAAGAAGCCCTAACATTTTTATATACAAATACAGCATAATTGATATCATTGTTCATAGCTCTGTTCTTAAGTTTTTCCTTATATTCTTCTTCATGTATATTTTGTGGTAAGCAGCTGTTTTGTTTTAAAAGCACTTTATGTTATAGACTCCTCATTACATATAGGGTTTTCTTGCTTTTTTTTTCGTTTTTTTTTTCCTCCTTGCTTCTGTCCTTGCTTCCTTCTTTCTTTCCTTCCTTCTTTTCTTCCTTCCTTCCTTCCTTTGTTCCTTCCTTCTCACCTTCATTCTTTCCTTTTGACTAAAAGAAAATAAAATTCATGTGCTCATACAAAAACAAAACAAAGCTTCATGTCAAGCAGCTAGGGCATCTATATTCTATAGTTTGGGCAAATAGTATCTAAATGTCTGCAGAATAGATCTTCCTGAGAAATTATTGGTTTCTGTCTTTCCATGCATTAATTAGGCAAACCCTATGTGGCTTCCAGGAGCAGATAAGATTGGACATGTTGCTGGTGATATTGCCACAGACAGAAATTATCAGTCTCTTGTTTCAAAGGTTCAGGTTTAGCTGACACTTGGTAAAACCCTTTATACTTTTTCTGTCCTCCCTGTTGGAAATGGCATGCAGTGCTTGATGTTGTAGCATCTATTACCTTATCAAAAGGATGAAAAATAAAGGTAGCAATGCACAATGGAAGAAGACTAAATCCTTAATTACTTCTTTAGGTACCTAGGCTAAGCTTTTTCTGTCTGAGAACAATAATCATCTTTTGTCTTGTAGATTTCTCTTATCAGTAGCCAACTACAATCAATGCTGATAGAGTAAACAGGCACATATGGCATTTGCTCTTAGCAAGATGAGAGTTTTACAGAAATTAAAAATCAGCATTATTCTCAAATCAATTTGAATTCATTTCTTATGCTTCTATGTAGTATGTTCTGCTGCGTGGAGAGTAATTTGGTGGTTGCCTGTGGATTTATTGGAAAGGAATATGAAGACTGATCAAAAATGGGCAGAGTGGTAGAAGAAATGATTTATTCACTATCCTTGATGGAAAATATACTACCTGCATAAGTAATTCCTGCTTATAATTGTGTAGTGGAGTAAATATGTAAACTCATATGCTAAGTGAAGAATTTGAAAACATATAGAAATTAAGGATTGGTACAGTATCGATGTTATATATGGACTAGCATCTATGTTATATCTTTTTAAATTCTATACATACATACATAAGTAGAGTTCATACATATACGTTATACATCTACAAATGATATGCACTACAAATACTTCCTGTTAGTAGCATGGAAGGAAACAGGATGTGTCAAAATTAGTAGGAATAAGAAGGAAAAGGAACTTCAAGAAAGGTCTAACACTGTTTCTACTCTTGAAGAATTTATTTAACTGAAATAAAGGAAATATTCAATGAAAATACTTCTTAGTGTAGTATATACAAGAAAAAACTAGAGCGAATATATATTTTTAGGACGGGAAGCATGTTTATTTAGACAAATTAAGGGACTTCTCTTGGACACTATAGAGAATGAATGGTTAGAGAAGAATGGAGAGTTTTGTTTTGAAGGAATGATTTATAATAGTCACAGACCAAAAGCAAGTCACACATATGCAGAAATAGATAACATATTCAACTCTCCTGAAGCAGAAATCCAAGAAAGCAAAGTGGTTGAGACTCAGAGCTGAATAAAACAAAATGTGCTTTGGTGCTCTACAGGCCTATAACTGGAGATTAGAAAAGAGCATACGAAAATCTGAATTAATTTTATAAATAGACAAAGGAAAGATTTCTCTTTTTATTTCAAAAGGAAATAGTTTCTTTGTAATTTGTCTGTTTGTGTCCTTCTCAATTGGTCAAAGTAAGGCACAAAACTGAAAAGAATGAAATAATATGTATATACAGTTTGCAATTTATTAAAGTTAGAGAATTTAGTATAAATTTTGCATTCATATGTATCTGGCCACTGAGCCTCAAAACAATAACAAAGATTGCAAAACAATTTTTCTTCCTCTCCATCTTTCTATTTCACTCTTCCAGTTTCCTCTTTTTATTTTTAAGCAAAAGGTTTCCTGTACATCAAATAGCTCTTTGAAAACAACATGCACTGAAGTGAAAGCAGGTCAGCCCTAAAGAAAAAGGCACACTTATTAGAGAACACACAGCTGTGAATAAAGAGAGGGAAGCCTTTCCTTCTATGAAAAAAAAAAAGTTTCCTGGAAGGGCAAGGGAGGCTTTTGAACCCAGTGACAAGACTGTCTTTTAAATCCCCCAAAGGTCATATAATAATTGAGATTTCGTTTTTTTTACCTAACAGCAGCTTCTGCTAAGTGAATCAGTTAAAGTTAAGCACTTAAATTAACTGAGCTGAACATGGACCTAAACATCCTTAAGGCAGAAAATGACTTTTGTTTTGACTTTCCAAACTTTCATTTCCCTAGTGACTATGAGCACATGCCTCAAAGTCATTGCAGTCTAAATACAAAACACAGATATAAGAAACATTTTCAAACATTGCTTTCCACATCTCTAGTGCTGGTAATTTGCAACAACTTAAGATTTTTCTAGATCAAATTTCCTAACACCTCAAAATTATAATCCTATCCAACAATGTTGATTATTCTATAACAATGTCCTGCACATAGCATACACTTTTCCATCTTGGGGCCTTGTGCTATACATTTACTTTTTTTTCTGGAGGCAGAATCCTTCCTGGTAGAAACTGACTTGTTTCATTATCCAACTGAGATTTTATTAGCATTTTTGAAGCTTCCATAATTCCTAAAATCAAATGCCCAGAGTCAGCATAGCATTTTTCCTTTCTTCTTGATCTTATGAAGTCCATGTGATGTTTTATGTAGTTGTCTATATATCATTTAGCTGCCTGTATTTGTCTCTTACTTTTTAACACCTACATTTTCCACTTAAGAAAAGGGACATCTTACTTAATATTGTATTCTTATGAGTTTGAATTGGAATGTTTTGAACATAGCAGATTTCTTCACTTGATCTTAGCCAAAAGGCCGAGGAGCGATCATAGCAGATTTCTTACATTTTTGAAATGTGCTGAATTGAACTGTATATGGGTCATTTACATACTCATAATTGATGAAACTTCACCATAATGTTAGACAGTGACCATTAAGGGTCATTAATTTTGGATGTGATAGGTACATATGTATATAAGCATACAGTAATATGCATATACACCTGATTTTATATGTACTGAACATATATATTTGTGTGTGGAATGAGTGTTTATTTGTGATTTCATCAAGACTGAGACATATAAACAAGCAAAGATTTTCAAGTAATATGCAATTCAACAAGAAAATAAATTCATATCTTCATGTTGAATATATTTTTAAACCTTCTAACATATCATAAAAATTTCCTGAGAAATGCTATAAATTCTTAATTATTTATTCCCTTGTAATATAAACTTTGTCAGTATATTTCCAAAAATTTATTTACATGTACTTAATGTTGAAGCAAGTCAATCAAGTAAAATTTAGTTAGCATTACCCTGAAGCAAAATAAATGCTCAAGATATCTATGGATTTCACACAGGCTCTGGGAAGTCCTGAACCTCTTTTTTCCTTCTTTGCCTTGTCTACCAGTTTCCAAAATTTTAAAATCTAAATGAGACCTACCTAGGAAGAGCATGGATGAAAGTCTAGTTCTGTAATTAGACATAGTGCAGCTCTGTTTGCAGGGTCCTCTCAAAGGAGGTAAAAGTATTAGGACAATTAGTTGGAGGAATTTCTTGTATTAACCTATGTCTTTTCCCTACATCCTTATCCCTGTTATTTTTTAGGAAGCCTCATGACTCAGTTAACTTGAAAAATATTCTGAGCATCAGAACTCTTTCATTTAGTAATAACAGAAATTCTGCTTAACGTAACATAAGCATGAAAAAGGAGAATTGGAGTCATATACACAATTTCTTTCAAATTTTGGCTCAATTTCTGTCAGGATTTATTTTATTCAAAGAATACCTTCCTAGAAGGCAGCAATAATTTCCAATGATGATATCAGGATCCAGAATAGGCTTAAAAAAAGGCAAAGAATGCTTTTCAGCCTAGTGATATATCTCACTGTCTGATTTTGTTCTATCACTTGCTCTATGTCCTCGCTTGGAGCCAGATCTTTGCCTGACATTCTTTGGCAGTCTGTCATGCATCATCTCCTATGACTGGAGCCAGGCTGACACTAGGAAGTTGGTATGGCACTCTCAGAGAAAGTGAGAAGAGTCCTATGTAGACAAAAATAACAGATTTTTGCAGAGAATGGAGGCTCAGGCCTGTAATCCCAGCACTCAGGAAGCAGAGGCAGGAGGATTGCTGAGTTTGAGACTCGTCTGGGCTACATAGTGAGCTCAGGGCCAGCCTGAACTACAAAGTGAGACCCTGTCCCAATAGATAGATAGATGATAGCTAGATAGACAGACAGACAGACAGACAGACAGACAGACAGACAGATAGATAGATAGATAGATAGATAGATAGATAGATAATAAAATAAACAGGTTTTCACTTAAAAAGACAAACACACTTTGTTAAATTATCTCTGTCTCCTTTGCTCTAGTGGAGGGTTTTTATTTCATTTAACCGATGCATTCTGAGATGGTGTTAAAAGCATAACCATAGGAGTAGAAACCAAAATTTGTCAAAATTCTGCAACACCTTTCCAGGCAATTTATTCCAGTCTTAACCTTCTTTCTCACGTGTGTTTCAAAAGTTTGTAAACAGCAGGTTGTACACAAATTATATTGGAACAATCCATACCTAAAAAATATTCAAAGGAGTTATCTACAATAACAAATTCTTTTTATAAATAAGAAATTCATAGACTTGTCATTTGTAAAGGAATAAATGAAGAGGAAGCTAGGTTTTGTTAAGAAGGAATATTTCTTTTTGGGAAGGTAGACTCGAATTAGACTAAAAATTTAAAAGATAAGAAACAGTGCAACATAATCACAAAAAATTACATTAACATTGAGTTCTGGACAAGTAACAAATATTTCTTAACCTACTGGGACATGTAACTTAAGGATACATTTCAAATTATAAGTATGATTCCAGAAAATGTAAATGATACTAGAGTAAAAAATGGCTAAAACTAGAAAACGATTATTTACTTAGGGGAGATAAGAACAATTTGAAAAGTTTCCCTAATATTGAAGGTGTTGTTTATTGAGAAAAGATTTCTTTTTTACTATAAAATTTACATGACTTAAAATTTTCCATTTTAATTGTTTTGAAATGCAACATTTACTATCTGGGACCAGAGATTCGGTCCCAGGCCTGGAGCTCACTGCAATGTCCTGTGCACGTCCCTGTCAGGAGGCTGCTATGTCTTCATGGGATGCTGAACAGAGTAGGCTGGAAGGCCCAAATATCTGTACCAAAAGCCCAAGAATCTGTGCTGGAAGCTAGGAGATGGTATCCAAGGTGAAGGCAAAGACTGGGACTCCTCCCAAGAAACAGAAGCAGATTTGTCCTTTGTTTCCTCCTTATGCCATTCAGTGGACAAGTAGCCCTAGGGTTGGTCTTCCTCATACTGGTGTGTGCAATTGATGGCTGATTTAATTGAATTTCTTTTGCTCAAGTTGACACAATCACTCAACCACCACACAAGTATTAATAGTCCATTTATATTTATGGGCTGTTTGTGGCTAAATAGTATTGCATTATATGCAAATATATTATTTGTTACTCAGGAGTTGATGACATTGGTCTGTTTTTATCTTTCAGCACTTATTTATATTTCTTTGATTATGGATTTCAGTCTTCAGTTGAATGTTTGTTTTGGGGGGTTATGGAGAAAAACTGCTGAGTATTAGAGTAATTATGTACCTTATGTATTTAGTAATAGTCACATGGTTTTTCTCTAAAGTTAAGATTCTCACTTTGAGATTTTCTTTTTTCAGTGCTGGCAGAGCAGTTATATATTTCTCTCCCAGCACTGCCACTCCTGTTTCCCAGAAGTTATTATGTTATATTTTTATTTTTACTAGTCTCTAAATATTTTAAGATTATCCTTTGTGATTACTCTTTGATCTATTGGTTACTTAAGAATAGTTTAATTCTCACTTTCCTTTTTCTTTTTCTTTTTCTGATTGAGTTCTACCTTCATTCTGTTGTTGCAGGAGATAATTGATGTGATGTCTTTCTTTTTAACATTTATTAAGTCATATCTTATAGATGAGCGCATGGTCTGTCCTGGAAAACATTTCATCTGCACTTGGGGAGCAAGGGTACTCTCCTATAATGGGGTGGAGTATTGTTTATGTATTTGTTAGGTCTAATTGGTTAGTTATTTCCAATTATTTTTTTTCTTTTTAATCTTCTTCCTAGTTATTCTGTGCATTCCAAGCAATTGTGTATTTAATAAAATTATTATTAACTACATCTTTGCATTATCAGTTTTTCTTCATACATTTTAAGAACATTCCTAGAGACATAAATGTTGATAATTGTTATATCTTCTTTGTAGATTGATTCTTTAATCAATAGTTTTTGCACATTCATAATTATTTCATCTTAATAGTTTCACTCTTTTATCAACTTCCATGTCTTTGTTCTTTGTAAGAGTTTTTAATTTAATATCTATTTTATCTTGTATTAGTATTATAAAGTGATTTCTTTGCAATTGGGTCATATTTTTGATTATACATATTGCCAGTCTATTACTTTTGAATGGAAAGTTTAATCCATTTACATTAAAATAATTACTGATAGGACAGAACTGATGCAATTTTGCTACTTATTTTCATTATCTCGTAGCTACAACCAATGTAGTAACAAACCTGAAACAATCAGTTTACACAAAGACAAATTTGATTTTAGTTGATAGTTTCAGAACAGATGGACCCACTGCCTTGGACCTCCGGCAGGTATACCAGATGGCATGGTGGAGTATCTATGGCACAGTCGACTGCTGACTTCATGAGCCAAGAGGCAAGAGGAATGGAGGGATAAATTGAGATCTCACGTTTTCTTCAAGGGGACTCTCAATGATTGAATGACTCTCAATAAGAGTAATTCTCCTTAACACATGGACTTCTGGAATACACTGAAGATTCAAACTATAGCAGTATTTCATGGATTTTTCAACCCTCCTTTTGACCTCTTCCACCTCTCTGAGTCTCTGAGGATTGGCTCTGTGTTAAGGGAATTCTTTCACTGCTGATTCATGTTATTGGTCACTCTGCTTAACTTTCACTTTCTATTTACCTGAGGATTAAACATCATTCAGAAATGAAAGTTTGGGGCTTTTCATGGGTCTTTTAAGCATGTGTTAGTACTGACCATTTCTATGGCTTTGTGGGTTCTCCACCCCTTGCAGTATCATTTGAAGATACTGCTCTCTTCTCCCATCTTTCTTTTCTCATGCATTTGATCTATGTACTCCTGGCTCAAACTGCAGTTTCTTGACTCACATGTCTATGGCCAGTATATTTGCTTTATCATGCCTTTAGCACATGCTTCCAAGAGATATCTCTCCTTCAGCTCGGAGCAGAGGCATGTTCTTGAGCAGCTCCTGGAGGCAGCCGTCAACGATCAGATTGTACAGCTACAGGTCAAAATGCACCCCCAACTTACAGAATAATATCTGTCTTGCTCCTGCATCACTGAGCTGAACCAGGAGCTCTAGCTCCTCTCTCACTGTCGCCTGCAAGCTGAGGGGAGAGAGGTGGCAATAGGGAAGTTTTGATGCCGTGATACCTCCTTACAGAATTTCAGCAACATCTTTCTTAGCTAAGTATTCTCATGGTTGTCTTTACTTTTCTGCAAGGTTCGAGGGTGCTCAAAATGTTCCTGACAGGTTTTTTTTTTTTTTTTTTTTTTTTTTTTTTTTTTTTTTTTTTTTTTTTTTTTTTTTTTTTTTTTTTTTTTTTTTTTTTTTTTTTTACCTGCTAGTCTAATCATTGCTTTAATGTGCTTTAGTGGTGAGAAACATTTTTGGAATTTACTACTCTATCATTTTCAGTAATATCTCTTTGAGAAAGATGCCTTTTATGTGATTAATAAGAGAAGAGAGAAAACGATAGTAGCATCAAGAAGAAAAATGGGAGAAGAATGAAAGACATTTTGATAGATATACCCATTAGAATGATCTTTGAAGTTGTCAGACTCCTAGAGTGAGGAAATATGCCAACCCAGCCGAAGGGTCTATGCAGCTGGTATTGAGAACTAGTTACATGAATGCTGCTGCTTCTTTGCGATGTTCAGGAAGAGGATAGTCCATTGTGGAAACTGATGAAAGGTATTAAGAGTGCACATGTCTACACTCAGTATTTAATTTAAATTTTGAATTGTAAACGTGATTTTTTAAATCTTAAAATCAAATTGTTAGGACAAGTTTAATCCTATCAAAATATTTATTTTCTGGAGATCTTATGAGCCAAATATAAGCCTATTTTATGCTTGCCCTCTGTTTCTTTTTTCAGATGAAGAATTTCTCTGAAGTTCTACTTCCAAATTAGATTAGAGACTGTGTTAGCAAACAAACTGGAATTCTACATGACCTTTGGTTATATTAATTTTTCTATGAAAAACATGCTAACCTTTTAATTTTTTTCTGAATGGTGGTTGTCTTCAGCTCAGCTCAACTGAAACATTTAACTAATAATGCTATAACAAATTTTGTTTTCTACTTCAAATAAAAATGAATTTAAATATAAAAAAATATGTTAAATGGGGCTGAAATGTAGCTCAGTGCTGCCATGCTTGCCTGGTAAGCTCAAGGCCCTAAGTTTGAGCCCCAGCACAAAAAAAACTAAACTAAACTAAACAACTAAACTAAACATGTTAAATGATGATTTATAATTATTTGAAAGGTGTAGAAAAGGACAATGTTTAAACTGTTATCTTCCTGTTTCTCTTATTAAGTTTAATCTTCCCTGGATGATTCTCATAGCAAAATGTTCCCCTGTGCTGTTTCTGCCTTTGAAGAACTTTTGGTTCAAGGCCAATAATATCATGTATCACTCTCAACTTCTTGCTTTGGACATAAGGAGCTTGGAGGACTTAAATAATTTTGAAGCTTTTTTTTTTTTTAGACAGGGTCTCACTTTGTAGTTCAGGCTGGCCTTGAGCTCACTATGTAGCCCAGGCAAGCCTCAAACTTATAGTAGTTTTCCTGCCTCTGCCTCCCAAATGCTGGGATTATAAATGTGAGCCACCATGTCCAGCATTGCGGTGTGCGCTGCTGATTGCTGTTGGGCTTGAGTCACCAGGCCTAGCACTGTGGTATGTGGTTATCGAGGATCCAACTAAGAACCTTGTGCTTGCAAGTCAGGTGCCGGAACCACTGAGCTAAATCCCTGACCCTGAAGCTATTCTTTTTTAAAAGGCTATTTTCTAAAATTGAAATATTAGGCAAAGAGAGACATGTTATGGAAAATATCAGCACAAGAGTTGTTGTTTTAGAGGGGATAACGAGATTTATTTATTTATTTATTTATTTATTTATTTATTTATTTATTTATTTATTTATTTATTTCCTTTTTGAGACAGGGTCTCGCTTTGTAGTTCAGGCTGGCTCTGAGCTCACTATGTAGCCCAGGCAAGCCTCGAACTCAGCAATCCTCCTGCCTCTGCCTCCCGAGTGCTAGGATTACAGGCGTGAGCCACCACACCCGGCTAAGAGTTTTATTTTTGTCGGATGGAACTGCTCTGAGGTTTTATTTTTACCTATGAAGATAGGTGAAGCGAACATGGGGCATGTCTTTATTAATTCGAGTATCTTTCTCTGTGTGGTGCTCTGGGCAGTCAAATTACGGTGAAGTCTGGCTGCACTGCATGGTTAGCGAGACCTTTCTTTTTGGAGCCCAGATAGAACTGTAACCATTTTTTCTTGTTAGTCTTCATTTGGCAAAATGAGTAAAAATGGGTGTGTCTTTCCTCAAACTGGTTCCAGTTTCTCAGCCACATGTCCTTACTGTTTTTTGTTTCTGTTTAGAGAGTAAAGGGAAGAAAATAAAAATTTCATTCATTGATTATTTTATTCCTGGGTAAAGCCAATCTCCCTATCTCCTAAGTAATGAGGAGGAGAGAGTAACATGAACATTTTACCAAATGATCACTTTCCAAGAAAATAAAAAAAGGAATTCTGGGATATGGTCTTAACTAATTTTCTGCTCAATTTTTTTTTTTTTTCTTTTTTTGAGGCAGGGTCTCGCTTTGTAGTTCAGGCTGGCTCTGAGCTCACTATGGAGCCCAGGCAAGCCTCGAACTCAGCAATCCTCCTGTTTCTGCCTTCCAAGTGCTGGGATTACAGGCATGAGCCACCACGCCTGGCACTGTGGTATGTGGTATTGATGGCTGGTGGGCGTGAGTCTCCACACCCACCATTGTATGTGGTTACCGGGGATCGAACTCAGGACCTTGCACTTGCGAGGCAGGCACCGGAACCACTGAGCTAACCCTCCTGCCCTTCTGTTCAGATTTTAAGAAAAAAATACTTTCTTGAATTTCTGGATGCCTAGAAAGGCCTCCACATTGCTGTGATTTTTAAGTGAAATACTAAAAATCTTTTGGTTTTCATGGTCAGCGAACTCATGATTTGAAAGTGAGTTATGGGTTGTTATAAAGCTGTAACTAGTGAGTCTAACTAGTACTAAATCTATGTAAAATCATTAAAAGCATCTTGACTTTTCTAAGTTGATTTCAACTTTATAAAAATATATTTTTTTAACTAGCATAGATTAAACTTAAAGGAATATTTTGAGGTTTTGGAGAGATATTTTATTTATCAGGGGAAAGTGGATACTACTGCAATGATTTTTTTT
>PVIC010018728.1:0-31331 GCA_004025085.1 Thryonomys swinderianus
GGGGAGGGGGAGGGGGAAAGAACTGACACTCTTCTTCTTAGGGAAGCGAAGACGCCTCAGACCCAGTGTCCCCCCAGCCCTGTCTTTGGCGAGGTTTGCATCTGGCAGGGCCAGAGGGCAAAATCAGGAAGGGGTTCCCAGAGCCAGGACAGCCTCTAGGTCCCCGTGACTCGGACTAGCCATGTGCCCCATCTGTCTCAGAGGCCTGGGCAGCATGTTTGTGGGCAGCTCAGCCTGGGCTGTTCCGAGGCCACATTCAAGATGGGTAATGAGAGCCCGGCTGGGGCGCCATCTGCACGGGATGGGCGGGCATTGGGACACCTTCCTTAGCAGTGGCGAAGCATGCCCGTGTGTGTGGGGTGTGCCTACCCTGCGAACATGCCAGTGTGTGTGGGGTGTGTCTACCGTGCGAGCATGCCAGTGCGTGTGGGGTGTGCCTACCCTGCGAGCATGCCAGTGTGTGTGGGGTGTGCCTACCCTGCGAGCATGCCAGTGTGTGTGGGGTGTGTCTACACTGCATGTCCACTTCTGCACCAGTGGTTCTCACTCTGCTTGAGAGGTGTGTGTGCTGTGTGTGTGTGCGTGCACGTGTGTGTATGTGCACCATGTGTGCTTTTGATCTTTTCTTTCAAAGGCACCAGAAAGCTGCTTCCCACCCTGTCCTCTTCACATGCCAGGCGACAGCCCTGACCCCTTCCCTGTGGAGCCGCGTCTCTGGGTCAGCGTCTCCCTGGGGCGCGGTCCCCTGGTGCAGACAGAGCCCTGGACATCGCCGAGCCCTGCAAAGTGCCCTGGGACGTGGGCCTGTCTTCACTATTCTTCGTCTCTAGAGGGACTAACTCGCCCCAGGGACTGGACAGCACGAGACGTGTCACCGTCCCAGGAGCCGCGTGCCGCGTGCCACACGAGTCTCATCAAGCGCATGGCGGCTGCTGGTGCCTGGCCAGGCTCCAGTCAGTTCTTCTGAGTAGAGAGCGGTCTGTGGGCCTCAGCCCTGGCATCTTGGAGACGTGCTTTCTGCCCTCACTTCCCGACTCTGCGACTCTGCAGGGCGTGTGTCTGGGACGTGCCATGTGTTCCTAAGATACTGGGTCCCGCATCTGTCTGGAGCCGGCTCCAATACCAGGTCCTGGGTCCCGCACGTCCCCGACTTCCGTCCTGCAGCGAGCACAGCCGAGGCTTCGCCCTTCGCTCTCTCCCGCGTGCTGGCGGTTGGGAGGTCTCCGTAAGCGCAGGTGCACCTGGGGTGGTTGGGCCCGGACAGGTGGGGCTCCTGCTGCTGGAGACGGCCCTGACTGCACTGCTCTGCTCACCTGGACAGCCACCCGGGCTTGCGGCACAGGTCAGTGCATCCTTCCGATCTGGTCCCGCTGAGCCCTGGCCCACACCCACGGCGCCCACCACGGAGCCCACGTGTATCAGAGGCAGCGTGGACTCGGGTCTGACTTAGAAAAGTCTAACCCACATCTCCCGAGCACTTACCCAAGTTACGTGTGAGGCAGTTATCAGCACAAGTGGTTTTGCTGCGGCTGCGGCTGCGGCTGCGGCTGCGGCTGCGTTTGCCTTTCCATTCTTCGTTCCTGAGGGCTTCGCTCCCGTTCTTCCTCGGGGGAACTTGGAAGGCCCCACCCGACCCGGGGTCCTCGCCTGGGGCTCCACCCCAGCCTGCCCCGGCTGCCCGGTGTCTGATGCGTCAGTGAGGTGCGGACAGGGCGGCCGTCCGTGGCGGGGAGGGGACGACGCGGGTCCGCAGTGGGGCCGTGTGCTTCCTGGGCCTCCCTGCGGGGCTCGACCTGGTCGCCTGGTCCGTGGCCCTCGCCCCCCTGATCGGGCTGCAGCAGGTCCCAGTCCCGCCGGGCAGGGTCTAAGGCCTGCAGCGCGTGGCCTCCGGCCTTGCAGCCCTGTTCATGCGAGAGCAACCGCAGAAGAGCTGAGGTCAGCGCGGCGTGAGGACGAGGTGCCTCCTCCCCGGGTTTGCGGTGGGCGTCACTCTCCCCGCGCTGGGCGTGTCCCGGGACCTGCGATCCGCCCTAGAAGCACCGCGGCGTGGGCGGCCTGGCCCTCAGTTAGGACGCCTCCAGAGCTGGACGGTTTAGGCTGGGGTGCGCACATCCCTGTGCCCTTTCCCAGAGCTGCAGGGAAGCCGGACATGGGGTTCAAACTGTCCCTGCGGCATCTTCTGCAGTGGGCCTCTAATTAGGGCACTTAGGTGTAAGAATTAAAAGGCAGCTGGGTGCGTATCTGTAGTCTCAGGACTCTGGGAGGCTGCGGCAGGAGGATGGGGAGTTCCAGCCCAGCCTGGGGCATTTGAGCGATTTAGCCAGGATTTGTGACAGCCTGGACTCCTTGTGGTCAGATACACATTTCTCTGGGTAGCATTTCTCCAGTCCGCAGAGGCAGGAAGATCCCAGCGTTTAGGAAGCTTTGGGGTGCAGAGATGAGGACGGGGCAGGTCGCAGGGGTGCGTGCTGGGTAGACGGGGTGTGCCCCCAGGGGAAGGCATCTGAGGGAGGGGCTCCAAGCCCCGCCCGACCCTGCCCGGTACGCGGTGCGCGCGCGCCCCCTGCCGGTCAGCCGTTCCCACTGCAGATGCGGAAGCCGGGCGGCAAGGCGAGCGGTGGTCTGATCTCAGGGTCTTTTATTGCAAAGGCAGCGCCGGTTCCCTGGACTTTAAGGATGACTCCTGTGACGCCTCAGGAGGACGCCTCACCCGTGTCGCTGAGCTGCATCGCCAGACCTCTTCATTTTTATTTTGAAACAGGGTCTCACTAGGTCTCTTAAGTTGCCCAGGCTGAGTTGGAATTTGAGACCTTCCTGCCTCAGCCTCCCTGAGTGGTGGGATTGCAGGCGGTCACCACGTGG
Source organism: Thryonomys swinderianus (assembly GCA_004025085.1). Classification (NCBI taxonomy): domain Eukaryota; kingdom Metazoa; phylum Chordata; class Mammalia; order Rodentia; family Thryonomyidae; genus Thryonomys; species Thryonomys swinderianus. The sequence continues at coordinate 2,863 of PVIC010018728.1, forward strand.
CTTCCGGAAAAGAAACCGTGGATCCATGGCCTCCAGAGCTGCTTTCTGGCTGTAGTGTCTCCACCTGCTGTGTGGGGAGCTAGGCCAGGCTGGCTCCGGCTGCCTCCCTGAGTGCAGAGCCACCTCCCCTGGGAGAGGGGGGCTAGGGTTAGCTCTGCCCCCCACTCTGCGCGTGCACGCCAACTGCTTCAGAAGGCAGCGGGAAGGCAGGAGCATGTTCAGAGGGTGGCGTCCAGGCTCCTGGCGGGTCCTCTACCCTGGCGCGTGTAAGCAGGGTCCTCCGTGGTGCAGCACCCAGCCTGCGTCTGGACCCCCATCTGCTAAGGTCCTTGATTTTGCCCACATTTGACGTTATAAATGTAAGCCGAAGGCAGGACATCCCTCCGGTGGGGTGCCAGTTCCAGCCTGTGTGACCGGCCAGACCCAGGGGAAGAAGAGCAGAGATGGGCTGGGGCATCCTGGCTCCGGGTGGCACGGTGGCGCCCCTGTCCAGCTCCTGGCCTGGCCAGCAGGTCCCGCCCAGGCGGCCATCAGCCGGCCCTCCTCAGCCCACTGTCCCCTCCCCGTCACAGCCCAGCACCAGCCCCTGGCGCTTCCAGCCCCATCTGGCCTGATGCGGAGGTAGGGCTCAGGCCAAGGCAGACGCCCCTCGGCCTGCCAAGCTGCCTGTTCCCAGGAAGCTCATGGGGGAGAGAGGGAGGCCGGGGAGGAGGGAGCGGAGCCCGGAGGGGCGGGAGGACTCGGGCCGGAGGAAGAGCAAGGCCAGAGAGAACCGCCCTTTGTGAACCCAGATACAAGGGAAATAACACGACTCCTTCCAGGGTTTTTAAAGATTTTCACCCCAAGCACATGACAGTGAGCCACCCGCGAGCACCGCCCTCATCTGGCTTCCAGCGCTGCTTCCGCTTTATTTTGAGGCAAGTCTTGTTCCGTTTCCTACACTGGCCTAAAACTTTCGGTTTTCCTGCCTCAGCCTCCTGAGCGGCTGGGATGACACGTGTGCACCACTGCACCCGACTGAAGGGCCACATTGTGTGTGTGTGTGTGTGTGTGTGTGTGTGTGTGTTTAGTACAGTTTAAAAAGACAGTCTGGCTGGGAGTGGAGGCGCACACCTGTAATCCCTGTGCGCAGTAGGCTGAGGCAGGAGGGCGGCCACAAGTTCAAGGCCAGCCTGTGATACCCAGTGAGGCGCTGTCCGACAGCACAGCGAAGGCTCTGCGTTCCCTCCTCAGTAGCGCGCGCTTCTGGGCAGAAGGAACAGGCCTTCGCTGTGCTTCTGAGTCAGAACAGAGTCGCTGGGCGGAGGCGCCCCCGGGAGCCCCTCAGTGAACTGGGAGCCGGCAGCTGAGGCCCAGCTTTGTTTCGGGGCGGCTGCGCTCGCTGCCTCCCGAGCCCCCAGACCTGGCTGGCCCCGGGGCCTCGCTCTGCGTAGCTGCGCCGGTGTGAGGGCGCAGCCCCTGCCTGAGGTCCCCAACACGGAGGCCGCTGTGCAGCGGCTTTCTGGGCGTCTGCAAGTCGTGGCCCGTGGCTCCGTCCCGCTGTCCGTGGAGCACTGGGCGAGGAGCAGCAGGCGAGACCCAGCGGGTCCAAGGCCAAGCCGCAAGGGTCGCGGCTCCGTGTGGCCCACCAGACAGAGCTGTTCAAACCCCAGCCGGGCGAGCTGGTGCACTTGCAATCCCGGCACTCGGAGGCTGAGGCAGGAGCATCGCTGTGAGTCAAAGCCCTAAACTACAGCCTAAACTACATAGGGAGACCCAGTCTGGAAAACAAATCGTGACACTCCGGCCTGATCTCCGCATTGCCTGCCCCCGCTGGTCTAAACCTTCAGCAGCAGTCCAAACTGACGCTGCACTGCAGTTACAGCTAGCGGCCTATAGGGGCGCTCACCAGCAGCCCTGCTGGCTGATAAATCAAGACCTCAAATTTGCACCCAGTTATTCAAAAGTATTTAGTTAACTCCTTGACTCTTTCAGGGCAACACTTTTATCACTTATGTATTTTCTGTCTTAGAGCTAATTTATCTTAATGTCTGCACATACACTTTAAAGGGATAGATGTTTTAAAATCAAGTTTTAAGTTTTTGTGGTGTGTACGAGTTCGGCCCCTATTATGTGCAGCTGGAGGGAGGTCACACAGCACCTTCCTGCTCACACCTGTGGGCAGGGTGGCCCCGGAGTTCCGGGAGTAAGGGGTTTCCAGGGGATCCATGGCGGGACAGCTTTTATTATTTTCCCAGTGTAAACATTCATGGTGTGTTTCGGTCACACTGTGCGGTCACAGAAAGACTTTTTGCCGGTTTGTGCTCCCACGGGGCCACGAGGGTCCTGTGATTTCACCAGTGTCTGACGTTATAAATGTAAGTCCGCTGCAGGACATTCTAACGGCGTGGTGCGGGAGTTCCAACCAGTGTAACCGGCCAGACATCAGGAGAAAAAAAGCAAAGATGGAAAACTGTGAACTACAAAGTGTTTTCTGTAGTGATCTAGTGGATATTTTAGGACTGTTTTAAACTAGGAGGTTTTATTTTATTTTATTTTTGAGACAGAGTCTTGCTATGTAGTTCAGGCTGGCTTTGGATTCACTAGGTACTCCAGACTGGCTTCAAATTCAGGGACTCTCCTGCTTCAGCCTCCTGAGTGCATGTCTTGATTGGTGGAAGGTGTGATTCCTGCATGTTTTTCTTAGAACATTCAGCGGGGTCGTGTTTAGTGCTGCAGTCATTGGCCCCCACACCTACCCAGGCACCGTGTTGGGTGGCAGAGCCCAAATGCATTAGAAGGAACTCTTCCTGTGTCCTGGGGCCTGTGTGGCGGCAGCCAGTGTGTTCCCAGGGATGTCTGAAAGAGCGCCAGAAAGCTGTGCGATGTGGGGAGAGAGCAGGCCAAGGGCCAGAGCGAGTCCGAGGGCATGCCGGGCCCTGCCCCTCCGCCCCCCGCAGGTGTGCTGCAGCCAAGCGCCTGTGGCCTGCACACGTAGCCCAGGTGTGGCTTGAGCCTCCTGTGTGGGGGCCCAGGGGCACTTTGGTCACACTCCTGTAACGTGAACCCTTCATCTCTGAACCCCAGGAGCCTCTGCTTGCCCTGCATTTTCCTAGAAACCCGAGGTGCTTCTGGCAGAGGCGCATGACTGCTGCCTTGCTCCCTGGGCTGGGGACGGCGGCGTGGTGATGAAGGAGCCCAGAGCCAGGTTCCTCCAGGGTCAGTGCTGTCCCGCCACGCCCCCACCCACAAGGGGCAGCCCTGACGCAGAGGTCACCGGGCCCAGCCCAGAGCTGGCCGCACCCTGCAGGGGCCCTGTCCTGGCTGGGGTGTGGCTCTTAGAACCCAAGTAAGGACTTTCCTGTTTTAACAAGTTCGTTGCAATCAAGCATTGTCTGTTTTGTGGTGAGAGGTGTGTAACGGGGTGCCCTGAGGGGAGGCGTGTCTCCATGCAGCTCGAGTGGATTGATGCTGCTGTGTCTGCCCCAGCACTGTCACTCATTTCCAGAACGTTCTCTTCTCTCCGCGTGGAAACTTCTGTCAAACATCGACCGCCCTGGCCCAGCGCCCACCACCGCTTCCTGTCTCCAGGAGCCTCCCTACGGAGTGGTGTCCTACTGTGTCTGTCCCTTTGCGAGTGGGTGATTTTCCTAAAGCTCATGCGTGCTGTCACAGGTGGCAGGATAATGTCCATGCATGGACACGTGACACTTCATCTGGGGTGTCCACGGCTGTCCTGCAGGTGTGCGTCCTCGGGCTGTGCCACTCAGTGGCTCAGGCTTCGAGGTCTGAAGGGCCGTCCCAGTGTGCCCAGCGTGCTGAGGAGCTCTTCACGGGCAGGGCCTTTGCCGGCCCCGGCCTCGTGCGTCCTCCAGTGGCTTCCAGAGGCGCTCAGAGAGGCCAGGGCTGGGGCTCCTCGGAGCCTTCCACCTGGACATCGAAGGGTGGCCGGATTTTGTATGGCCCAGGACGACCCCTTCCCTGTCCCGGAGAGAAGGAAACGGCGGGAGACATGGAAACACCGGGCTGGAAAGCATGCTGGGAAGGAGCCGTGGCCACAGGAGTGTCTGCGGGCCAGGACCCGGAGCCGGGACCCAGATGGAGGCGGGCCCAGGAGCTGGGAGAACACCAAAGAAGGCAGTGGGCATGCGAGGGGAGTCCCGGGAGGGAGCGGGCGCAGGGCATGAGAAATATCCCACGGTTCACGCCCAGGAATGTGTGGAATTGAGGAGGGCGCCAGCCGCCAGCTGCAGCCCAGAGAACCCACCGCGGATAAACGCGGCTAAGGACGAGCACGGTAACAACAGACTCCGCCGGCAAAGAGCTGGGAGGAGAGGACAGAGAGGGCGCCACGCACGGGCGCCAAGACAAGACGGCGTCTGTACACTCGGAGCCGCCCGTGTGAGCCTGAAGTCTTGGAGCGCCTGTGGGCAGCGTGCGGGGTGATCGCGGTGTGGCCACACTGGTCTGTGCCTGTGGCAGAACTCAGACTGCATGCGTGCACGCACACACATACACACATGCACGCACGCACGCACGCACATACACACACAAGGCACGCGGGGCCACGTCTCTGGTTAGCAGTACCGCTCCAGCTTCCCTGCTTGATCTGAAAACGTGCTCTTGGTGCGCGGCTCACTGCTGCTGAGGGTGCGTGGAATGCGTTGGGGAAACACCCTGAGGTCCTAAGTTTATTTCAGAATATGAATAAACAATTCTAAAAGTACAAAACCCTTACTAACGGGAACATGCACTCCTCGAATCGAGCTACACACTTTTTCGGAGGCTCGGGACCTCTGAGGTGTCACCAGGCTCAGGAGCCAGGACTTGGTCGCTCAGTGGCCGATCGCAGCAGGAGGGTTCCAAGTTCGAGGCTACACAGGGAGCTCGAGGCCAGGGCTGTGCAAGAGGCTTCTGTCTCGAGAGTCCCCGGCAGGAAAATGCGGACCCCAGGCCATGGATGCCGGTGAAGTCTCAGGCTCATGGTAATTAAGAAACATGTTCTTGGGGCCGGAGATTTAGTTCAGTGGTTCCGGCGCCTGCCTCGCAAGTGCAAGGCCCTGAGTTCCATCCTCGGTAACCACGTACAATGTTGGGTGTAGTGACTCACGCCCACCAGCCGTCAATACCACATACCACAGTGCCAGGTGTGGTGGCTCATGCCTGTCATCCCAGCACTTGGGAGGCAGAGACAGGAGGATTGCTGAGTTCCAGCCTTGCCTGGGCTACATAGTGAGCTCAGGGCCAGCCTGAACTACAAAGTGAGACCCTGTCTCAAAAAAAAAAAAAAAAAAAGAAACATGTTCTTCACAGAGATGCGGTGGAGAGCAAGTCCAAAGGGCAATTAATAACCTCTTCGGAAGCAGCGGAAAAGAAACTGTTTTCTCAGATTCTCCAGGGACACAGTGAAAGTTCTACTGGGAAGGAAGAAGTCACTGCACACGCCTCCTGGGAAATAAGTCAGTGCTGTGGATCTGAGGCTTGACCCCGTTCCAGGCTGATGCAGGCAGCCACGGGTCTGGCTCTTGGGTCACAGACAGGGGCCTCTGGGTGGTCCCAGGTCCCTGGGACACAGGCCAAGCCAGAGGCCTTCCTTGGTGGGTGGGTTGTCACAGCCGAGGGAGCTGAGTGCGGGGGACACAGACCCGAAGAGGGACTATACGGTACCTGCCCGAGCCCTGCGCACAGGGAGTGAGTGGTCTCTGGCCCACTGGCCACAAGGAGCATTGCTAGAAAGCATTTTTAAAAGGACAGTTTGGAACAAAAGCTGTAGATGCTCAGAAACATGAGCGGCACCTGGAGAAAGGCCTCCTGGGTGCGAACAGAGGAGCAGGAAGAGAAATAGCAACCTGAAATGTGAACACTGGCTTCATCACGATCCTAGAAAAAGTCCTTGTCCCCAGTGGTACTGGCCACTGACTTACGGCGCTGAAGCCAGGTTACCCACAGAGGTGCGAGAAAATTTCCCTGGCCTTCCCCGCAGGAAGCACGGTCCAGGGTTCCCACAGAGGGGATACGGCAGCACCTCTCCCAGAGCTCTGGGGCTGCGCGGCCAGGGGAAGGATCAAAAGGAATTAAGATGTATTATGTACGTAGCTATGTACTTCGACCAGCTCCCCATGGGGAGCGTAAACACTGTGTACTGTAAACATGAACTCACAAAATGCCAGGAAAAAAGAGCTGGCTGTTCCAGGAAGCTCAGTGACCCCAGCGAGCACGGTTAGTGGCTCCTTGCTGAAGGGACAGCCGGGTTCACAAGGGACCGCAGAGCAGTCCCGGATCTCTGGATCGCAGGGCCCAGAGCCCTGGCGCCTCCTGGGAGGTGGGTGGGTGGGACACAGCCCCATCCTGAGTAGGGTATTCCCAGGAGGTCCTGATGGCTCCTCAGGGAGCCTGTTGGGGTTCAAGTTTGTTCCCCCAAAGATGTGCTCAGTCCTAACTCCAGCACCTGTGAATGCTATTCCCTTGGGAAGCAGGTTTGGCAGGTGTACCCAAGCCAGGTGGGGGCATCCTGATTCAGCGGGGTGGGCCCCTGTCCGTAACTGGGTCCCCTGTACGGCGTCACCGTATGAAGGCACGGGCGGAGCTGCAGCGACTCAGCCATAGGCCACCAAAGGGCCCAAGGTCCCCACCGGAGCAGAAGCTGGGGGAAGCCTGGAGGCTTCCCCTTGGCCTGCTCAGCCTGAGCAGGGTCCACTGTGTGTGTACTTGTGCGTGGGACCCAGGAGCAGCTACACAGGCAGGAAGGCTGAGCGCACCTCTGTGACCAGCCAGCCAGCACAGCCACAGGCCAGTGCCCCTGGGGTGGACAGGTGTCCCTCGACACCCTCTGTGCCTGCTCACCACCTCCGCATCGGCCTGTGGAGAGCCAGCCGGATCTACATGGGCACCTACCACGCGGAGAGGGAGGGCGGCTCAGGCAGCAGGGAAGGCAGCAGGCCCCCCGGCCAGCGGAGCCTCTGTGGGACAGCTTGGCTCACTTGGGGAGGAGTGGGCCTCCGCTGTGCTCTCAGCGGAGGAGGCTCCTGGGTTCCTGGGTCTCCTGGGTCCCACCCAGCACCCTGAAAGCACCTCGCACACACCCAGAGGAAGGCTCCACAGAAACCTGGGCATTGGATGTGGAGGGCAGGCGAGGGACACATGGCATGCACGTCATAGTCCCAGACTGTGCCGTAGCCAGGGGAGACACAGCCCCATCACTGGGTGCCACTCGCTGTGCAGAGGGATGCTGGATGATGCTGGCTCAGGCCCTGCCAGGGTGCCATGGGCCGCGAGAGAGGCGCTGCGTTCCATCTGCAGCTCTGAGACGCTCCCCTCGGCAGGCTGCTCAGCTGTGCTCCCTCTGCCCTTGTCACTGTCGCGGTCCAGATCTGAAAAGCCCGAGGCCCAGGTGTCCAGAGGCTGCATCACGGGAGACTGTCCTCATCAGCGGATTTGCCCAGGGTGCAGTTTCTGGCTGAACGTGATGCTTTGAGGTGGGGCCTTGGAGGTCACACTGCCGGGCTGTGACCAGGCAGCACGCGCTCCTGCCTCCAGCTCCTCTTCTCTCTTCCGCTTCCTGGCTGCACATCTGCCTTGGAGCTGGACAGCCATGGATTTAACCCTCTGAACCGTGAGCCAAATAAACCTCTGCTCCTTGAAGTCGTGAGTGTGGGAAGCTGAGCCGTGCAGTCCCTGCTCCTCCGCTTCCTTGCTGCATCCCTGGCTCTCTTCCCCAGCGAACTACGTACATCCAAGTTGCTGGCTCATGATCTCTCCCGAGTGGACCCAGACTCAGATAAGCTCCCTATCTGCGTTCCCATTTATCCCATAGTGGATTGGATCGCATGCGATTTTTTAAAATAGAATTCTTTATTGATACATTTTATATACAGCTCACAATCACACACAAAATTGGGGAATTTGTACCAGTATACAACACAAGTTAATTCTCATTTTTACCCATATCCCTACGCATCCACAACCCCCCACCCCTTATGTACATGCTCTTTTATTGTCTTTCGGAATTGCATGTGAATTTTTTTTTTTTTTGAGACAGGGTCTCGCTTTGTAGTTCAGGCCGGCCCTGAGCTCACTATGTAGCCCAGGCAAGCCTCAAACTCAGCAATCCTCCTGTCTCTGCCTCCCGAGTGCTGGGGTGACAGGCATGAGCCACCACGCCTGGCACTGTGGTATGTGGTGCTGATTGCTGGTTGATTGTTGGTGGGGGTGAGTCACCACGCCCAGCATTGTATGTGGTCACTGGGATCGAACTCAGGACCTTGCGCTTGCGAGGCCTGCGCCGGAACCACTGAGCTAAATCTCTGGCCCTAAATGTAATTTTTTTAGCCATATGTGTTTATAAACTATTTATAACTATAAACCTTCCCTGAATCTTTAATTTTTTTGCACTGGGCCATATTTACCCTAAACAAACAGGGCTCTGTTGCATAAAACAAGAACCTTCAGTAACGTGCAGGAGATGCAGTGAGCTCCACGGAACAGCTTCTTACCGTGTTCTCTCCAGATGATGGCCAGTTCCACCACAGCTGATCTACAGGGTGTGGCTGCCCCACAGTCGAGTGTAGAGATGGCGAACCCTAGAGCTTGCAGAGTTACAACGGCTTGCTGTGACACCCGTGCCGGAGGTTCTCCACCACCGCGCAAGGTCAGCATGCCCAAGTGTGCAGTTTAAGGCTGGGTGGATTTTAACACCTAACCTTCTCCAAAGACTATGTTCCAAGGACCCTAAACAACTCCACTGAGCTCTGGGAGTCACGGCTTTGCCTGATCCCAAGGACCGCGCGGAACGTGGCTATCTGACATGAGCAGTAGCTTGCCAGGGTTAAAGCAGGAGCCTCTCTGGCCACACGTTCACCCGGAGAGCCGTTCCATCAGCCTCTGAGCAGGGTGGAAGGGGCAACTGCAGACAGGGCCACAGCTGTACTTTGGTCCTGGCCTCTGGAGCTGTAAGCCACCAACTGACAAGCTCCTGACTCCCCTCCATGGCACAGGTCTCCATCTCAGGGACTTGAAAATGGCAGGGACAGATTGGCCTAATGCCAACCCTGGCCCTAAAACAGCTTGATTAAGCACCTAAGAACCAGTAGTGATCAATGCTACTTTGTAGAATCTCTTCTGAAACAGCACTTTTAAAGTTAATGTACATTCAGGAGAAAGAATGCAGCTAATAGTCACAGAACCTTTAGGGACTTCTGCAGAGAAAGTTGGATCTAATGAGGGGCCTGTGAGTCTCCATTCTTGCTGTGACTGGTTCTTCTCACCAGATTATCAGTGTCAGTTTAAGAAAACTTGAAATTGTGACGGATGCACAAATGATCTTGTAAATCCAGCCACAATGAAGAGGACAGCTGAGCGCCTTCGCTTCGAACAGATTGCTGTCACCAAGGGATGCCCTGTGTGGGTGGGGGCGGGGCAGGGCAGGGCAGGTGCCTGCTCTGGGGTAGGAGGGCGGAACTCCGCCCAACGCCACACGTGTGGGGAAGGCACAGGAGCCACTTCACTCCCCTGCCAAGGCCGACGTCCAACAGCTCGAGCCCTTCTCCGAGCAGGCCAGAGCTCAGCCGCAGCTGCTGTCCCGGAATAGCTTGTCCTCCTAATCCAAGACTCACTGTGCTATTTGGATTTTGTGTTTTTGTGAATTTAACCGCCTCACCAGACGATTAAGTGCAGTTAATGACTGCAATCGAGGTACGGGGGTGGGGGAGGACAGTGGAGAAGGACACGCAGGCGCCTCTCATGGCCTCCGGCCCAGCCGTCACATGGAGTGACAGATGCGCGGCACATGGCAAGGTCTTAGGGTGACCGCGGGTGCCTCTGTCGGCTACGGACGTCGCGGCAGACGGAGAGCGCAGGACACGTGGAAATCCACGCGTGTTCTCAGCGAAGGGGCCCCGTGCCCGCTCCGGAAGAGGCCCGCGCGTCATGGCCAGGGCGCGCCAGCCCCTTGCACCCCGCGCTGCCGGCTGCGTCTCCCCGGGCGCCCTCTCCTTCCGCCCGCGCTCCGCGCCTCCTCGCCTCGGCTGCCGTCCTCTGCGCGGCGCTCCGAGCGGGTTCCTCCCCCGCCTCGCGCGGAGTCACGCACGCGGCCGCCCAGCAGGGAGCCCCGCGCGTGGCGCCCGCGGCCGCCAGCCGGGCCGAGAGTAGGATCTCATCGGCCCGCGGCACCGTCATCCCGGCTTGCGAGGTCCGGCCCAGCTCTCCGGCCCCCGACTCCGGCTGGCAGCGATAAAAGGAGCATTCTGGGAAGCCGGGTCACGCAGGCCCGCGCGTGGACAGGCGGACAAAGGCGCAGGTGTCGGGGCGCCCGTGCGCCAGGCCGGGTGCGCGGGGCGCGCGCGGGCGCCGTGTCTTTCTTCTCCCGGCGGTGATGTCATCGGGCGACGGCGGCCGCGGCCGGGGGGCGGCGGCGGGGGCGGCGCCGGGCGCCCGCAGGTTCCGGCGCCTGGCAAGAGCAGGCCCGTGACGGCGGCGGGCCGGGCGCGGGGCCGAGCCGAGCGGGGCCGAGCCGCGGGGCGGCCCATGGGCGCGGAGGCGGGCGCGGGCCGAGCGGGCGCTCGGGGGTGACCCGCGCCGCCGCCGCCGCCGCGATGAATTCGGCCGAGCAGACCGTTACGTGGCTCATCACCCTGGGGGTGCTGGAGTCCCCCAAGAAAACCATCGCGGACCCCGAAGGCTTCCTGCAGGCGTCGCTGAAGGATGGGGTGGTCCTCTGCAGGCTGCTGGAGCGCCTGCTGCCCGGGACCATCGAGAAAGTGAGTGTCCCCCGGCCGCGGCCGCGCCCCGGTCGCGATGCGCTCAGAGCACCTGGCGCGCGCGCCTTTGTGCGCAGCCGGCGGGCGGCGGGGCCGGGGCGCCATTGTGTGCGGTGGGGCCGGGCCGGGCCGGGGTGCGGGTGGCCGCCAGGGGAGCGGAGGGTGGTGGTGGCTGGGCCGGGAGGGCCCCGCTCTGCGCCGCGTCTCTGAGGGCGAGGGCTTTGTTTGCGCGGTTTTCTCCGGTAGCACTGCGGGGTGGCCGAGTTCAGCCTTCTGCTGTTTTCTGGACCCCTGGCTGTGCGTGTTGAAAAGACACGACCATCCACAGTCGTGGGCCGGGCTCTGCCGTGACTTACTACTTTGCCACGAAAGAAATCCTCCCGCGCCCAAGCCTGCAGCCCCGACGCACGGAGTTCGCAGTCCAGGATCTTTCAGAGCTAGTGTAGGAATCCAGGCTTCTCTCCAGTCGCACCAAACAGGCTTGGGCTCTCTGGGGCCGCAGGGTGAACCTTGACCTTGTCCGTAGCCGCACCGCCCGCAGCTCACCCGGCCTCCGAGAGCTGGCGCCTGTGAACGTCGGAAACACCAGAGTCGCACCGCCAATTTTTGGAGTCTGTATGTGATTTACGAGAAGGTCAACAATTATTTAAAAAGTGTTAAATATAGAAACCAAAGTGCTCTGCCATTTGAAGAGCTACTTAATTTCCTGTGGGGTACACTGGCCCCAGGCGGGATGATAATTTGATAATAATCAAATGTTAATTAAGTGGCTTGGGAAAGTACGATACTTAGTTTGGTTCCTAAATTTGCACGGTATGGTGCCACCTTTAAAATTAGGGCAGGGAGTAGTTGATCTAACATGGATATTGAATGCACCACCGTTTGTTTTAGGTGTTTTTCTGTCTTGGAATATATTTATGAAAACAGGACCCGCATTTTGGAATGTATAGACTTCCTGTCTCTGAATTTAAAATGTGGCTTTAAATGAAACTAATCAATAAAATCAGGCTTCGAGCCATTCTGCGATGGGGCTGGGGGCGGATGTAGCTCTCCGGCACAGAACGCAGGCTGTCATCCGGAGGTCGGTACCTCTCCTAATGAAAGACAGATGTTGCAAAGTCTGAAATGCATGCAAAGTTTACCAAAATAGGCTGAAAAAGAAAGCGCCGGTGCGCTGCTCAGAGCCAGACTGTGGAGGCTCCTGAGCGGGGCTGGCAGAGCCGGCACCGCGGAGCCCCCGGCTCTTTGGCATGTTGGCTGCATTAACATTGGTTGGCCAACTTCAAAAATCGTTCTTTTTTAAGTTCCAAAAAAACCTTGTTGGAAAACTGTAGCATTCTTTTCATCTCTAAAACAACAAAAAAAGGAATGAATGAAATGTTTAGACCGTGGCAGCCAGATTGGAAGGAGATATATTTCAAAACTATAGTCCCGTGGACAGTTTCTCGGGGTGAGACTGTTGGTTTGGCCCCAGGGAGCCCCAGTTATTTTTTCAAAATGGGCCCTGTCACCCTGAAAGTGAAGCAACCAACCACCAAACTGCAGAGTTCCTGGTACTCAAGTGCAAAGGTAGGTTCTAGGAGTCAAATATTAGCCATTCTTTCTCTCAGGTCCTGGGCTCAGAAATCCCTGCTTCCCCGGAAGTTACCTGTGCCCTCGCCAGTGCTTGGTAACGTGGCACGTGCCGGAGAGCACACCTGTGGACCAGCTCTGACTCAGAGGGCGAGTGACCCCGAGGCCCTTTTCCTCACAGAGGGACCTTTGGAAGTCGGCCAAACCCCCGCGTGGGGCTGAAGGGTCTTTGACTGGATCGCCGCACGGGCAGCTTGCCGCGGTGGCCTGTGAGCAGCCTGTGGCTTCTGCAGGACTGTGGGCTCCTGTTTCGAGAGCGGGAGGGACGTGCGTGGAGCTCTGGGCGTCCTGCGGCGACAGGAGCCTGGGTTGGGTCTCTTTGGCAAAGCCCCTCAGTGTTTCTACTGTGCTGGCGGTTGGGCAGTTGGCAGAGGGGCACATGGGAGACTTCCCGTGGGCACTTGCCATGACTGGTGCCAGGTTTCCGCCACGAGGAAGCGAAAGGGGGACCCGGAGTTTCTGGTCTTCCTGTGAAGGGTGTGCTCTGTTACTGCGGACCCCTGAAGGGTTCCCCCAGACCTCTGCCCTTGGTCCCAGTGTTCTGCCCAGTGCACGAAGCAGGCCTGAGAGAAGAAAACCGAGAGATGGAGCCACGACAGCGAGAGAGCGGGAGGCGGCGTGACCACGGCTGGTGCCGCTGAGGCGCTGGCCAGTCCAGGCCTCTCATTTTATCAAGAGCCAGTCGGGGTAAAGGTGAGCAAGCTGTGTGCAGGGCAGGAGCACAGGGAGGAGGCATAGTCGTCAGCTTCTGGGAAATCAGCGCAAACAGGGCTCCTAAGGGACAGGCAGAGCATCTCCGATTAGGAACAAAATATGCAGAATCTGTGGCTGTCACGAGAACGCTGTTCTCCTGGTCAGAAGGTTTCAGTTGTGGAATCGGATTCTGGGTGTGAGTTGCCCTGACCTCGGCGCGTGGGCTTCGGCCGGACTCACATCTGGAGACAAAGCCAGTGGTGGGCTCACTCTGCATAGCCCGCCGAGGGTGTAGTTGTGCGCAGTCTTCTGTACTCCGTGACCTCTCCCTGCCTGGCATCCCGGCTCCTCCCAGCCAGGTACCCCAGTTCCTCCTTGCCTGGCACCCCGGCTCCTCCCGTGTTTCAGACACACAGTGGCTGCATGGCCTGAGCCTGGGGGTACCAAGTTCATGGCGCAGACACCCCTGGTCCCGTCGGCACAGGAAGTAAGGCGGGCGGCCCTGCAGGATAATGCCGCCTGTGTAGTACGTGTTGTGAGTTTTACCCCTGGATGAAGCAGGCAGAGCCGCTGAACTCTTTGTGAAAGCTCAGGAACTTCGCTGTCTTTGAGAGTCCCAGGAGAGGGTGGAGAAGATTGTGGGTGCCCTGCGGTGCCCTGTGGGAGACCTGGGCCACCAGGGTTGGGGTGTCCATGCAGGTCAGGGGCCAGCGAGGCATTGCTGGGTCCTGGTGCAAGTGTTTGTCCTGTGACCTGGAGGCCGGAAGTCTGCCTTGAGGTGCCCCCAAAGGCACGGGGGCCCCCAGTTGTCTATGCTGCTGTCCTGAGATTTGCATGCTATCTGGTGCCCCTTGATGAGGATGGCCGTGTCTCCACTAATGAGCTAATTACATCTGCAGTGACCGCATTTCCAAATAAAGGTGCGCCCTGTGGCGTCAGGGTCCGGACCTCGGTGTTGGGGAACAAATCAACCTGTAACCTCTCGATCTGTGTTGTACACAGAGTACATGTGGCCAGATGGACTCATCAGGGGCCGACGCTTCACCGTGCGGGGTGCTGTGGGGTATAAAGAACAGAGCACAGGGCCTAGGAGGTGAGGGCAAGGGGAACACACAACTCCAGACCGGCCTCTCTGCCGGCAGGAGAAACGCCCAGGTCAGGCAGGGGCCGACGGCGTGAGGTCCCGTAGTGCCCGCGTGGAAACTGCTGTGCCTCCCAGCCAGGCCTGGCAGTTCTTGATCTCCCACGGACTTTCCGCATACCCGCAGTCTGGTATAGCATGGGCACGGAGCTGCTCCCTGCTGACACCAGACTCTGTTCTGCCAGTCCCAGGACAGGGAGGACTCAGGGCAGGGGCAGGAGCTGGAAGGGGCTGGGGCTGGCAGGGCTCCTGGGCCTGGGGCAGGGGTGGCGTGGTGGCAGCAGGGTGAGGTCAGGGCGGGCCGGTGGGGAGGCACGCTCCGGGCCTCGGGGGCTGAGGAGAGGACTGCTGAGCTCCAGGCCAGCCTGAGGCCACGGTGAGATCCTGTCCCAGGGCACAGCGTGGCGCTGACCGACCGGCCGGCGGGTCACTCGCCTGGCTGGCGCAAGGGAGGCCCAGGCCTGGCTGGTCACTGTGCAGGGACACGCAGTGCTCTTTGGGGAGCGTTGGGGTCACCTGTCAGCCCTCAGCTGGGTGGCGGCAGGAGAAGAACAGGACTGGGACTATATTCGCTGCGCTCCCGAGACAGTGACGAACTTCAATTCAGGCTAAGTCAGGGTCTGTGGGGTTTCCCCAGAGCTAGCTGGGAAACAGCCCTGAGTCACTGCTAGCACAGACACGCTTACACACTCTGCCGTATCCACGTGTGTGCTTACCGGCGTGTGCACACCGACCTGGGCCAGAGTGGGGAGTGAGGGTGCTGTGCGTGGGCTTGGAGCGGTGTCCTGGGGCACAGGGCAGGGCTGCCTGTGCCCAGACCAGCTCTCTTGCTGGAGACAGCCGCGCTGGAGCCTCCACGGCCTGCCTGTACACACTGCGGCTCTCAAGTCCATTTCTTCGCCTTTTTGTTAACTTGGAGAGAGGGTCTCGCTGTGTAGTTTGGACTGGTCTTGCACTCACTGTGTAGCCTAGGTGGGCCTCACACTCTGAGCAATCCTCCTGCCTCAGCCTCCTGAGTACTGGCAGGAGTAAGTGTATCTCTCCTAGGAAAAATTTACATCCTGTCTGCTGGGAGTCGTAGGCCGGGGGTGCACATTCTCCTCAAGTCCTGTTTTAATGAAGCCGTTTCCGAGGCCTCCTGCTGCTGGACCTGCGAGAGCCCAGGGCAGGCCACAGTGCTGGCGCTCGAGTGCCACACACAGACAGGCGGCACAGCGGGCAGTGGGGCTGTTCGGCCCGGGGTCTGGGTCTCAGCTACTTCCCTTGAGTGCCCTCCCGGCTGGGCCGTGGGAGGAGGGCCCTGCAGCTGGTGCTGCACAGGCAGCTGCTGTCCGTCACTGAAGGCTCGCGGTGTGCAGTGTGGTGGCCCTGGGCCCGGGTGGCGGTGAGCGGCGCGGCTGTCCTCAGCTGCACACGGTGCATGGAGACTTTGGGCCTCGGCCTGCAGAGGGCCTCACCTGGCCTGAGCCCTCTGCTCCCGGGAAGCGCTCAGTTGCTTTACGGCTCCCTCCCCAGCGTGTCCTTAGCCTCTGTGTGGTGATCTTGATCTTGCCCTACGAGACCAGGTGCGTGCAGTGTGCCAGGTGCTGCTTGCTGCTACTGCCTGTGGTGCCTGGAAGCCCTCGGGGCTCGGTGTTGCCCACACTCAGGGGAGAGGTGTGGAGCTGCTGAGTGTCCCTCGGCCGCTGGCCGCTCTGGGCCTCTCGCCTGCGGACCCCTGTGCGTGGCCTTGCGGCGGGCATAGCCCATGCTTCCTGCGTCGCGCTCTGCACCGCTCCGTGTCCAGGCGCTCGTTTTGCGGCGCCGGGTCCGTTTTCCTCTGTCTTCCTCATCCCTCTGCACCCTGATCCTGTCTGGGGCGAGTCCCTTCCCCTGTCTGCCCCGCCCCCCGCATCGCCTGACTTCTGTTGGGACTCGCCCGGCCTCCCGACTCGGCCGCCTGGTTGGCTGTCCCGGAGATGGAGGCTGTGTGCTGGCCTGGGGCTCGGGGTGCTGTGTCACTCGAGGTGACCGGTGCATTTCTTGTTCTCCTGGCTGCTTTGCAGGCTCTTGCGAGAAAGCGGGGCTGAGCCAGTTGCGCTGTGTGGCAGCCTGACGGACAGGTGCCCCCTGGCTGCGGCTCCCGAGCCCCCTTGTGACTGCTTTGATGGTTTCAAGGGGCTTTTTTTTCCTGTGCTTGACGTTTTGTGTGTGACTTTATCAGGTGGCGTGACTGACGAACACAGTGAATGTTAAGTTTACAAAATCTGTTCACAGTACCAGATCCATTGGCACGAGTTGCCCTCAGAGGGCTCCTCACTCAGCGTGTGCCCGTCACCCCTGCCGTCTCCTGCAGCAGCGCTGAAGTCTTCTTTCTGGAGTGTCTTGAGCTGTGCTGCCTTGAGAACCTCGGTGTTCTGAACAGTTGAAAATTCTTCCCTTTTGTAGTCATGTTGACTTTGGGGAAGAACCAGAGGTACCCATCGGGTAAACAAAGGTGGGCGAGGGCACAACATCATGATTTTCTGAGCTACTTTTCTGTTAGTGGCACTCAGCAGCCCATTTACCACAGTTCTGATCACACCTTGTAAAAAGCATCACGGAGAACTCCAGAGCTGCTTCGGAAAGTGGCAGGAACCACAAGATCTGGATGTCGAAGTGAGGGAGTGTTCTCAGGGGGTTCACAGCGATGTCTTACCGTGATAAGTTTTTCTTTTCTTTTTTTTTTTTTTTGAGACAGGGTCTCACTTTGTAGTTCAGGCTGGCCCTGAGCTCACTATGTAGCCCAGGCAAGCCTCGAACTCAGCAATCCTCCTGCCTCTGCCTCCCGAGTGTTGGAATGACAGGTGTGAGCCACCACATCCGGCATTGTGGTACGCGGTGTTGATTGTTGGTGGGCGTGTCTCCACGTCCAGCATTGTATGTGGTTACTGGGGATCGAACTCAGGACCTTGTGCTTGCGAGGCAGGTGCCTAACCACTGAGCTAAATCTCTGACCCATCGTGATAAGTGTTTTTAAAGTTAAACTCTCACTGTGTTTTGGACACCCTTTGTGTAGTTTTCTTTTTAAGCGCCTGGCAGTCTTTCTCCCTTTTCTCTAAAGCTGTATGGAATTCAGAGCCGGGACAAATGCAGTTTGTAGTGAGTTGCTTGGGCCGAGGTGGAGCCATAGCCCCGAGCTGCTGGACTTGGCGTCATTTCTTGCCAGGAAACCTGTTTGCGACAGTTTTCACAGCAGCCTCCTGCAGAAAGGGCTCGAGTGGACTCTGCTCGCAGTGGCCACAGTGACCTCTTCTAGCAGCTTGGAGCTCCTCACGAACTGGAGTGTCCCCTCCAGCTCCTCCCGGGTGGCTCCGGCCCGCTGGAGAGCAGCAGGGCCTCCCGTGGCCCGCGTGGCCCACAGCTCTCCGAGCACAGGCTGCGAGGCTGGCGTGGGCACTCACTTCCAGGAGAGCACTGGAGTGGCCTGACGGGAGGGAGGAGTTCCGAGGAGTCCTGGGCTCTCGGGAGGAGTGGGGCCCCCGGGGCACCGGCTCTTCCTCCAGGCCGGCCTCGGGTGTCCCTGCGGGATCTCAAGGTCTCTTTCTCCTGTGCTGTTGAAGAACTTGTCGTATTTAGATCTGTGATTGCATAATTAATCTCACAAAACGGGGGTGCTGGTTATAGACGTCTTCTGGTGGAAACAGACTCTCTGGTTATAACTGTTCAGATTTGCAAATGCATTTTTGTTCCTTCTGAAAACATGGTCTATAAATAGCATGTGTCAAATTCCTGACAGACTTGTGTCAAAGGGGAATTTTCCAGAAAGGGCCTTGAGGTTGCATTTTTGTGACAGGAGACTGGGACTGAGTGTCTTCTAGACTGAGAATCGGGGCGCAGGACGGGGACAAGCGTGTCCTTGCTGTACCTCTGACAGAGCAGGTGACGGGCAGGGAAAGCTCTCCACACTGGCCAGGCCATGCCTCCAGGCTGTGAACTATAGGACGGTCCTCGGACGTGACGGGGCCCACTCAGCACACAGCTCTGTCTTTGGGGTCCGAAATGGAGCCGAAATTTAGTCAGAACAGAACGGCCCAAAGTCAGGAGGACCCAGCATGGCACAGAGTGGTGTGGGAACCTGCAAAACACAGAAGCAGAGCATTCTTGTAGAAAATCGATAGGACCAGAAGCTGCTTCTTAGAAAAATCCGTAAAATTGACAAACTACTTGCCAGACCGAGGAGAAGAAAGAGGAGAAAATGCAGAAGGACCAGTCGGAGGCGTCATCAAAGTCTACAGAGTGCGACCGTCACAGCAGCTGGGATTTTTCTGCCCCTAAATTCTGAGCGTCCGTGAGACAGGCAGGGCCCTTGGGGAACAAACCCCCAGGCTCACCCAGGGAGAGACGGGAGCCTGTCCGCTTCCAGAACCGCACTGTAGGTAGGAAATGTCTCACGGGGAGACTGTAGGCCGACGGCTGCCCTGCAGAATTCTAACACACACTAAGGGGAAGATCATGTCGGTTCTAAACAAGCTCTGCTGAGAAGCTGGGGCTGAGGAAAGACTCCCCGGCCCTCCCACGCCACCAGCCTCAGCCCTGCAGTGTCGGGCGCGGCGAGAGGGCGTGGCGCAGCCCGGCGGGAGAAGGCCGGGCGTGACCACGGGGTCAGCCCCGGAGCTCCGGTTGGGCCTCGCTGGGGAAGGGCTCCACGTGACCCGCGAGAGGAACACACTGGAAAGGAAAGCCATAGAGTTCTTTCAGTAGGCGCAGAAAACATTTGATAAAATCTAGCATCTGTCTGTGATTAAAAAAACAAAAGCAGCCGGGCATGGTGGCTCACACCTGTCATCCCAGCACTCGGGAGGCAGAGGCAGGAGGATTGCTGAGTTTGAGGTTTGACTGGGCTACATAGTGAACTACAAACCAAGATCCTGTTTCAAAAAAAAGTCCTATAGGAAAGCAGTAGTTACCCTAGGCCAATAAACACAGGTTTGTTGACTACCAAAAAAAAAAAGTCCTGACACTGGCAGGTAGGGATTTATAACCGTCTTTCACCTTGGGACCAGCACAGTTTGCACCACTCAACTGGGGAGGACGTGGGGTCTAAACAGCTGCACTGATTTTCATATCGGCAGAAAGAACAGATTGGCTTATGATGTGTGCAGCTCCCTCGGACCCTCCTTGAGCACGAGAAGTGGGCGTGGTCAAGTCCAAGTCACTCCTGCTCCTGACCTGTTTGGTGACCACGCAGGTCCCATGGGGGAAGAGTCAGGTTCACCAGTGGGGCCCCAGGAAAAGCAGCCAATAGCAGCACCTGCTGCGCCTAGACTTCTCAGCCCCTGGAGTGACCGGAGCAGGGCTGTCACCTTTCTGTGGTGTCCCTGAGCTTGCGGACGGCCTCTTTTGGATTGTCAGCTCACATGGTGCTCGCAGTCTTGAGATGCCAGCTTTGCTGGGCTATGGCGAGTCCCGGGACCAGCTCATGTGCCTTTGCTGCAGTGGAGGTGGTAGGGTAACAGTGAGTGGGGGCCCCAGAGGGCTGCCAGGGTTGGACAGTCTGTTGCTTTACCCACACAGCACCCCCTGGCTTCGAAGAGTGAGCGTCTGTGGTCAGACTCGTGGGCTGTGCTTCTGTGCTCAGTGGTGTGAGGGCGCCAAGGCTGAGACTGACAACTGCACCTGCTTCAGAACGAGGCTTCCAAGCGTGTTAGGCCCCCCATGCCCTTAATAAGAGCAGGGGCTGTCCATAGAGAACTCCAGGAGGGGGGGTCTGAAGGTCGCTGCACAGGGCTGTAATGGGGTCAGGGCACAGGCAGCTCAATCTCCTCGGCACCAGGTGTCTGGAGTCCAAGCCACAGCGCCCGTGTGGCTGGGACTGCAGCCCTGGCGTGAGGGTGCAGGACAGGAGCCTGGGGAGGCCGAGTTTAAGGTGCAGGCGCTCTTTCTGCTGCGTTCCTTCATCTGGAACACGTTAGCCGGATAAGCAGGGGGACGGTTCGGGAAGGGCAGTCTCCAGGCAAGAATAAATAAATTTTAAAGCACATGTGACCAAACACAAGCACTAGCGTGGAAAGGATAGTGGTAACCGGCTGGCTCTTAGGTCTCCTGGTGTGGCTGGAAACTACCAGGTTAGGTTAGGGATTGGAGGTTAGGGGTTAGGGATTGGAGCCGCCTGTTTATGTCTAGTTTACATTAGCATAACCAATATCCTGGTTATGCTTTTCCGCTGGGTGTTTAAGACCAAGTGAGACAAATATTAATCAAAATTATCCTTTTTTTAGGTCAAATATCAAGGTTAGTTGTCACTATGATAAAAAAACACCATGTTACAGGGCTGGAGATTTAGCTCAGTGGTTCCGCTGCCTGCCTAGCAAGTGCAAGGTCCCTGGTTCGATCTGGTAACCACATACAGTGATATGATATTGGGCGTGGTGACTCACACCCACCAGCAATCAGTACCACACCCCACAATGCTGGGTATGAGTGGCTCACACCTGTCATCCCAGCACTCAGGAGGCAGAGGCAGGAGGATTGCTGAGTTCCAGGTTTGGCTGGGCTACATAGTGAGCTCAGGGCCAGCCTGAACTACAAAGTGAGACCCTGTCTCAAAAAAACCCTCAAAAATACCCCCAAAACCAAAAACCAAACAAAAAACCAAAAAAACCCACAAAAAACAAAAAACAAAAAAAAACACCCCAGCATGTTACTGGCAAAGAAACAGACCTGACGATCAGTGGAGCAGACTAGAAGATCCAGAAACAACCCAGACACACTCAGCCATCTCATTTTCGACAAAGGAACCAAACACCTTCAATGGAGGAAAGACAGCCTCTTTAACAAATGGTGCTGGAAAAATTGGGTTTCAATCTGCTAAAGACTAAAGCTAGATGTATGTCTTTCACTGTACTAAGCTAAAATCAAAGTGGATGAGAGACCTAAATATTAAAACAGAAACACTAAACCTGCTGCAAGACAGGTTAGGTAAAAGTCTTAGAGACACTGGTGAAAGGAAAGACTTTATGAACAAAACCTCAGCAGCATGGGAGCTAGCAGAAGGAATCAACAACTAGAATGTCATCTTATTAAAAAGTTTCTGCACAGCAAGAGAAACCAGCAGCAGAGCAAAAAGACAACTGATAATATGGTAAATATTTTTACCAGCTGTTTCTCAAAGGGCTGCTATCTAGAGTATATAAAGAGCTTAAAAAATCAGCCCCCCAAATTTAAAGACCCAATTCAAAACTGGGCATCTGACATGAACAGACACTTTTCAGAGGAAGAAGTAAAAAAAGCTAAGAAACACATGAAGAAATGTTCAGCATTGGGCCGGAGGGTTAGCTCAGTGGTTCCGGTGCCTGCCTTGCAAGCGCAAGGTCCTGAGTTTGATCCCCGGTAACCACATATAATGCTGGGTGTGGAGACACGCCCACCAACAATCAACACTGCATACCACAATGCCAGATGTGGTGGCTCACGCCTGTCATCCCAGCACTCGGGAGGCAGAGACAGGAGGATTGCTGAGTTCGCGGTGGCTTGCCTGGGTACCATAGTGAGCTCAGGGCCAGCCTGAACTACAAAGCGAGACCCTGTCTCAAAAAGCAAAAAAAAAAAAAAAAAAAAAAAAGTTCAGCATCGCTGGTCATTTGAAAGATGCAGATGAAAACAACACTGCGATTTCATCTCTCCACAAAGAATGGCTGTTGTCATGAAAACAACAAACCACAAATGCTGGCGAGGCTGTGGGGAGAAAGGAACCCTTCTCCATTGTTTGTGGAATGTAGACTGGTGCAACCACTGTGGAGATCAGTGTGGAAATTCCTCAAAAAACTAGTATTAGAGGGCCGGAGATTTAGCTCAGTGATTCCAGTGTCTGCCTTGCAAGCACAAGGTTTTGAGTTTGATCCCTGATACCACATACTACAATGCCAGGCGTGGTGGTTCACACCTATAATCCCAGCATTTGGGAGCCAGAGGCAGGAGAATTGCAGGAGTTCAAGGCCAGCCTGGGCTACATAGTGAGTTCAGGGCCTGGACTATAAAGTGAGATCCTGTCTCAAAAAATAAAACAAAACAAGACAAAACCCCACTAGTATTAGAGGTCCCATTTGACCCTGCTATTTCCCTGCTAGGTATATACACCAAAGAATTAAAGGATTCATATCACAGTGATATATGTGTATCTATGTTTATAGCAGCTCAGTTCGTGATAGCTAAATCTTGAAAACAGCCCAAATGCCCATCAACAGGAGACTGGATAAAGATGTGTTTTTAAAAAAAAATAAAATGGAGTATTATTGTGCCATAAAGAAGATAAATGCAAGTCCTTTTAACCAAGTGGACTTACCTTGAGGACACTCCTAAGTATGTAATAGTAAGAAAATATTCAAAGGAAAAGGGGGCTAGGGGTAAGTAAAGAAGGGAAAGAAAAAAATTGATGATTAAAAGAGGAAAGCTTATTCATACAGGGGATGGGGGTTGTTATGGGGGAAAGGGAATGGAAAAAAATGAGAATTAAGTCGTGTTATGTACTGGTACAAATTTTCAATGTTGATTGTGATCATAACGTGTATATAAAGTATACCAATAAAATCAATTTAAAAAAATATCAAGGTCAGTTAAGGCTTTCCAGGGGTTCAGCTCCTCTCTCAGTGTTGGCTGCCAGGCTGGGTCACAGTCTGCATGACCATGCACGCAGCTTCCTGTGGTGCCTGGAGGGCAGATCTCTCCTCAGTGCGCCTCCTTTTTAGTGCACTGCGCCGTAGTTGATTTCTGTTCTGTAGGGTCTAACAATCTCCTTGCCCAGGAGTTTGGGTGACTCACCAAAGCTGTAGGATCTTATAGGATAGGTCTCCTCACTTGAGTTCTTTTTTTTTTTTTTTTTTTTTTTTTTTTTTTTTTTTTTTTTTTTTTTTTTTTTTGAGACAGGGTCTCACTTTGTAGTTCAGGCTGGCTCTGAGCTCACTATGCAGTCCAGGCAAGCCTCGAACTCAGCAATCCTCCTGCCTCTGCCTCCTGAGTGCTGGGATGACAGGCGTGAGCCACCATGCCTGGCACTGTGGTATGTGGTATTGATTGCTGGTGGGCATGAGTCTCCACGCCCAGCATTGTATGTGGTTCCGGGGATCAAACTCAGGAACTTGCACTTGCGAGGCAGGCACTGGAACCACTGAGCTAATCCTCCAGCCCCTCACTTGAGTTCTTGTAGACCTTGGAAAGCCAGGGCCAAAATATTGGCTGTCCTCTCAGCTCAGTTACCTTTTTAGCTTTGGTCCCTAAACCTCCGTTGTTGAATACTCAGACAAGTTAAACCAGCATTGCGGTGACAGCAGTACATTTAAATGTACGATCTTATCTAGGTATCAAGGACCTTGGAATACACAGTATGATCAAGGGACTGTTATTTCTTTTTTTTTTTTTTGAGACAGGGTCTCACTTTGTAGGTCAGGCTGGCTCTGAGCTCACTATGTAGCCCAGGCAAGCCTGGAACTCAGCAATCCTCCTGCCTCTGCCTCCCGAGTGCTGGGATTACAAGCGTGAGCCACCACTCCCAGCATTGTGGTATGTGGTATTGATTGCTAGTGGGCGTGAGTGTCCACGCCCAACATTGTATGTGGTTACTGGGGATTGAACTCAGGACCTTGTGCTTGCGAGGCAGGCACCGGAACCACTGAGCTAACCCTCCGGCCCGGGACTGTTATTTCTTATCAGTTGTGGTTGTGTTAGAAGTTGAATCCCTGTCAGTTATTAACAGGTCATAATTATAATTTTTTTTTTGAGACATGGTCTCGCTGTGTAGTTCAGGCTGGCCCTGAGCTCACTATGTAGCCCAGGCAAGCCTCAAGCTCAGCGATCCTCCTGCCTCTGCCTCCTGAGTGCTGGGATGACAGGCGTGAGCCACCACACCTGGCACTGTGATATGTGGTACTGATTGCTGGTGGGTGTGAGTCACCACGTCTGGTATTTTTGTATATGGTTACCAGAGATTGAACTAGGGACCTTGCGCTTGCAAGGCAGGTGCCAGGACCACTGAGCTAAATCTCTGGCCCAACATTAGAGTTTTTATTATTCTTCTGAAATATTTAAATTTTTATCTTAGTATAAATGACTTTTTAGTCAGTTATCTTTAGTTATAAGATATCAAATGATACCCAGAAACTTTAACTGAATTTGTTATCTTTGAAGCATTTGTTACCACAGTGACATTTAAGTACAGTGTACTTGTTTGTTTTATAGACATACTTTACAGCTTAAGGTGCTTAATGCCCAGTCTCTAATCATTCTAATGCCATTGCTACAACAGTGTAGGTGCATCAAATTATCATAACACAGTTATATAGCAGTCACATAAACATAAACCTGGAAAAGTCTATCATCACGAACAACTGCAGTTTGGGGGGTCACTGGTAATATTAGATGTCTTTCTCACATCCTGCATTTTAAAAAGACATCTATAGTTGAGGAAAGCACAAAATTATTTAATATGCCACGAGGCTAGCAATAATTAGTATCACGTCTATATAGAAATCTTAATAGATGTTTGCTTAGTTTTTACACTTAAGGCAAAATTTAGATTTTTTTAAAAAACCGGTTTCAGGCTGGAGATTTAGCTCAGAGGTTCCAGTGTCTACCTGGCAAGCACAAGGACCCAAATTTGATCCCTGGTACCACGTATCACAGTGCTGTGCATGGTGGTTTATGCCTGTAATCCCTGCAGTTGGGAGGCAGAGGCAGGAGGATTGCTGAGTCTGAGGCTTGCCTGGGTTACATAGTGAGCTCAGGGCCAGCCTGAACAGACCCTGTTTCAAAAAAATTAAAAATAAAAACCAACCCAAAATGGTTTATACAGAATTCTTGTCAATTCTGTATTGATAGGAATTAAAGGACAGTTTCAGAACTCTCATCAACGTAGGAAACTGTATTAATGACCATATATAGACTTATTACCGAATGCAAGGGCATGTCATTTATACAATAACAAAATGCTTATTTAATCAAGGCCAACAGATGTAAATTTAACCAAAGGCATCTGAATCAAAAAACATTTTGGTTTTAGGCACAGAGAGCTTGACCTTTTACTCATAAACACCTTAAAAGAACTTGGAAAACTGAATAAGCCACCCATTAGTGGAGGAATCGGACAATTTTGGTCCAGTCAGTTGCTCTTACACCTATAGAGAGGATTCTGTTTAATGGCTCCTCAAGTTGAGAGGGTTCCCATTTAACTTTTTTTTTTTTTTTGGCAGTATTGAGGATTGAACTCATGACCTTACACTTGCAAGGCAGGCAGTGGTGTCACCGAACCAAATCCCCAGCCCTTAAAGATCTTTAAGTTACCTTAGCAATTGCTTTAGATGACTCATCAATAACAGCTAACATTTTAAACTATTTTATATACTACCTTGGACCAAGGAAAAGCTCCTGAATTATTGCACGCACAGAATACTACACACTGCCTCTATGAAGTTAATTTTAGAAGTTATCTAGGTTGTCTAACAGTCTGAATGGAAATATGTCACCAATCTTTAAAATATCTTTATTCTCGTCAACTGATTTAAATTAGCCTCCTGTTAAGCAATACAAACCACAGGCATCGGAGCTAATAGCATGAGTGTCTGTTTATAAGGGAACTGATGTAGAACTTATAATTTAAGATCCACATATAGAAACATACACAGTTTAAGTCATGTATAACGTTTACGTTCTCAGACTCGTAAGGCTTATATCTGTAAGTCCCATGTGACTTGGAGGTCTCTTAATTTTCACCCTGTAACCTTTTAAGTGGATTTAGCTCTTTCTAGAACCTTAGATAACTGGTTTTTATGTGGGAGTCCAAAAGAGCCGGAGACAAATAAAACTGCTCTATGTACCTTAAACCAACAAACAAAAACAGATAAACACACAAACACTTATTTTTAGATCAGAATGCACTCTTAGAAATGCTGGCCAAGTTGAGCTGTAGCTATAATGATTTGTTGCGGGTTCATTATAAATGGACTAATTAGAACTTTTTGGGGTAACCAATTAGGATAGACTTTTTTTCCTCAGTACTGGGGATTGAACTCAGGGCCTTGTGGTTATGAGAGAAGTGTAGAGCCATCAAGCTAAACCCTAAGCCCAGAGTGTAGACTTCTCTTGCGATAAAGTGACATCAGGAGGGAGGCGGGAGAGAAAAACTCCTCTGTAGAGTTACAATCACTAGGAGCCAGGGGGAGGGAAAGAGCCTCAAAGCTTTGTCTTTCTATTTTCAAACAGACCTTTTGAGAAAAAGTCAACTTCAGTGGGGTGTAGGGGTGCATGCCTGTGATCCTAGCACTCAGCAGGAGGCTCCCTGTGAGTTCAAGGCCAGCCTGGGCTACGTAGGGAGATCCTGTCTCAAAAAATAAATCAACGTTTAATTTAATTATAGATCACATATGAAGGAAAGCAGAGGCCACGCACATGGTGGCAGGCACGAAGTTCTCCTGCCCTTCAACTCCTTACCTTTGTGGTAGTCAACAGAATAAAAGAGTCTGAGTTTTCTCCTTTTCATATTTAGCCCGGATTTTGATTTAAAATTATTTTTCTATAATTTTGGCTTCTTCTTTGGACTTAGATGATTGCGGTTTAAAATTTGACTGCTGTTGACAGACTTTCAGATGACCTTGAGTTAGTGCTCTTAACACCCACAGGAGGCAGAGAGAAGAGCGAGTTAACGCTGCAATTGTAGTTTTAAGAAATTGCAATCTTAAGGCAAGGTTTTAAACATATTAATTACATAAAAAATAGCAACTAAAACTGGAAGCCACAGTTGAATCCATGCTTTAGCAGAGATTTGTAATGATGGGCTCTTCTGTGACTCTGGGTGGCTGTCGGCACGGCACGAGTGTTGTGGGACCGACCCTCTGTTCCCGCCGGGACGTGGGGAATCGCGCCTGCCTAACAACCTCCCGAGCCGAGGAGAGGGGCGCTCTGTCTCGCCCCGTGCCGCTGTGGCCGCACCCAGGAGCTGGACCCTCCTCAGCAGGTGCCAGCGCCAATAGCCATAGAACCATCCGTGTGGGAAGCTGGGGTAGAATTTTAGAGGATCCCGTGGGGAGGAGGGAACTGGAGGCTCTCTTCTCTTAAATACACGCGTTTTAGGGGAGAGAGGGCAGCCAGTCTCGGCCACCAGCACAGGTTGTGACCCATCTCCTCCTGAGACCCTGGTCCTTGTCACGAACGAATTCAGTCAACAGCGGGCAGACCCGTCCTCCTCTGTTCTGAACTCTGGGCAAGAACTTGGGTGAGATGGGGGCCTGTGGCCAGATGAGACAATGATCCTTGGTCCCCACGCTTTCTCTGCATTTTTTGTTCGTGGGTTGTGACCCCAAGTCCTTGACATCAGTCTGCGTGTACGACCAGGTACGTCGTTCCCTGAGTCGTCTCGATTCTCTAACTTGTCCTAACTAAGAAGCACGTTGATTCCCATTCTGTTTGTCCCAAAGACCCAGCTCACCCTCCAGTGCACCGAGGCGTGTCGCCCGCGGTCAGTGTAAGGAAGCTGGTCAGGACAGCCAGGGTCCCCGCCGCAGGCTGGGAAGCGTGGCAGGTAAGCCAGCCCTCAGCGGCCACCCCAGCTCAGAAAACGGCCCCTCGGCTTCACCGAAGGTCCGGAGCTCTCCAGGGGCAGCTCGACGCCGCAGTCGCCTGACCGTCCCTCTTTAAAAGTCTGTAATAGACACCCCAGGGGAGCTGGCGTAGCCTGCTTTCCACCCATTTTGTCTTCCTCGCAACTTTCTTGCGCGAGAGAGGGAGGAGGGAGGGTCTACGGCTGCCTCCTCCCCCAGCCTCCCCCAGAGGTGTTCCAGGCGCCGCTCAGCACGCGGAGCGCGGGCCGGGGCGCTGCTCTTCGTGCCGGAGGATCGCGCGGCGCAGCTTCGCACCGGGGCTCAGCACTCGCTCCGAGGCCAGAACCAGCCCGTGGCCTCGTTCCTTGCCGCCCTGCGCAGGCTGCGCTGGGCCTCCGGGCTCACACCCTGCTCTGCGCTCTGTGCTTTCAGTTTCCGGGAAATTTGCTTGGAGCAGCTCCTGAAGACAGTCAGTCTCCCCATCTGTCTCTCTAAAGACAGGACTAATCGGACCCAGGTCTTAGCAAATCCGCGGCAGGTGCTCTCTGAACTGGTTGCTGGGCCTCTGGGCTCCTTCGTGGGTCCAAAGCTCTTGCCCTGGCTTGTCCAGAGTGGTGGCACCGGGAGAGGTAGTGTATCCTGGCACTCTGAGGTCTGGAGTCCGGTGACAAAGGAGGTGGAAATACACCGTCTCCGAATCCTGGCCACGGGTACCCTGGAATGCCG
>PVIC010018729.1:0-15491 GCA_004025085.1 Thryonomys swinderianus
TATATATATATATATATATATATATATATATATATATATATATATATACATATGGCTGAAAAACCATGAAAAGACATCTGCACACTCCTCTTTTAAAAAATAAAGTAATAAAGTAACAAAACAAAAGTAACAGAATTATACTAACATTTGACAGTGTGGGCCCAGGAAAGGCTTTACCAGAGGTAACAAGGGACACAGTTTATATCTATGATCTTTCTAAAATACCTAGAAGTGGAAGAATTTAGACCTTTAATTACAGACCTTTATTTATTTTTTTTTCCAGGCAGTTTCTCAGAAGTGGTCCAGGCTGGCCTTGAACTCGTGACATAGCTCCGCGTGCCTATAGCTCATGTTGCTGCTCTTCGCTCCGCTCCCTTGTGCTGTGTTTACAGGAGCACACCACCTTTCCTGGCCTGGGGATGTCTTAGTATGTAGAAACGTGACACACTCACTCTCTGCCTGTGGGGAAAGCTTCAAGATGGTTTATAAAACATTCATATCGATATGTTTGCTTCATCACAAGAACTCATATTGCTCTTTCACTGAGAAATCTGATATTTCCCAGTTATTCAACTATTCCTTTTAAAGCATTGGTTTTTGTACATAGGTAAGTTCCCACTTCAATGTGATCGCAGTATATCATTACCACGTTAAAATTTGTTCCCTTGTCTTTAAAATGACAAGAACCTTAACATGATTTTATGCTAAAGAAGACAAAATATAGACAAAGAGTACAGTCATTATGTTTGCCAATAGAATTAGCATCGATTCATGGGCTTGTTCTCCTTTGAAACAGGAAGCAGATCGATTTTAAAGGATGCTGAATCCTCAGGCTCTGTAATAATGCCTATGCTCTGGTACCACCACCTTTATCAAGTATATGAATAACTGAATAAAAATTAATGTTATTTGGCTCAATTTTATGATTCAATTTAATCGTGTTGTTAATTCAGGTCCTTTGAATAGGGTTTCAAATTTGCATCTTACTCAGAAAACTGAGGCAAATCTACGGAGAATGAGACTAGGCTAGATCCTTTATAATTCATCAGAATGGGAGTGATGAAACTTCAAGTTTGAGTCCTGCATACTGGAACAGAATCTTGAAAAATATATGACTAATCTGGGATTCATTTTTGCCATATATGGAATGATGTTAGAAATTCAAGATCATATACATCCCAAATATATTGATTCCTCCTTTTTTTTTTCTTTAAAACATCTTTCAATTAAGTGAGTCTAAGGTTATGTTTTGAGACAGGATTTCTGTGTAGCTCAAGCTGGTCTTCATCTCTTATGGAGTTCAGGCTGGCATCAAACTGCCAGAAACCCTCCTGCCTCAGTGTCCCCAGTGTTAGCACCACCACACCCTTCTTCTCTAGGAACTTGATATTCTCACTGTTCTACAGATTTGCTAATGTTTTATTTAAATGGAGAAATAATGACAGCATATTTGGGAGTATGACAAAAATATTTTTTAAAAACTGTGTTATGGAAAAAGAAAATTCCACTTCCCTTCAACGTAAATTTTGTAAATAAAGTTGTAAAACTGAATAAACATAGAACAGTTAGAAGCATAAAGCCAACATTAAAAAATAGTGCCTGTACTCCAATAACTCTGAAAATTGCTAAACTTTTAAGATGCTTCTTAAGTAATAAAAATACCAAATATGTTTTGCACAAAATACTTTTCCTTTCAGAAACAATATTCTCAGTGTAATGAACACGTTGTTACTGGAATCTTCTGCCTTATTTCCTAACAGGGGCTCTAAATCATTGAAATGGCGTTTTTGAGGAAACCATGCAATGGCCAAAAAACATTATGAAATTTTTTATGTTTAATTGAAGCAATTTTAAACAATAACAATATGAATAGAAACCGCTAAAATCTTTGGGTTTTACTTTGAGTCTGAACTCATGAATTTCAAGTGACATGAAAGCGGCCTGGGCACATCATTGCCTGGTCAGAACCACTCTCCCTCATCTTTGCCAGGCGCTGTGTGGCGCTTTCTGTCTTCTTAGCTCTGGTTCTATGAAACAGTTCTGCTAAATTTTTAGACTTGACCTTGAATCCCTATATTTATTTATTTATTTATTTATTTATTTATTTATTTATTTATTTATTTATTTATTTATTGTTTGAGACAGGGTCTCACTTTGTAGTTCAGGCTGGCTCTGAGCTCATTATGTAGTCCAGGCAAGCCTCGAACTCAGCAATCCTCCTGCCTCTGCCTCCCGAGTGCTGGGGTGACAGGTGTGAGCCACCATGCCCGGCCCTATTTTTTTTTTTTTTATAGTCTTTCAGTCTCTAAGAAAACGCACTTCCAGAAGATAGATACAGAGACCTAGGAAAGCAACCCCCGTCCAGTGTTAGCCACAGATAACGAGGCCTGTTCCACTGGTTTGGCAACTTTCAGATTGTAAAACCTTAAAATAATGAGCCATGTTTATTTGACTGCCAGTCACATTGATCTGTCTACAAAGAAGTCGAGGCTAATGTACTTTGTGCCAATAATTAAATTCACTAAGAAAGACCAACGCTGACAGACGGGCAACAGACCATATTAGAACTAAGTTGCAAGAGTCCAGTCAACATCAAAATCTAAAGTATAAATCACATGAAGGTTTATTAAATCCACGGACATCTTTCGATTGCCTGACATGTCACAGTAACTTTTTGAGTCTGAAAAATAATATTTGCATTGTAGAAAATTTTCAATGGAAGCTGGTACCTAAGAAATGAATTTAGAAATCAGAACTGATGTTTTGTTTTGTTTTGTTTTGTTTTGTTTTGTTTTGCGGTACCGAGGATCAAACTAGGGTCTTTTGCTTCCAAAGTCAGTGCGGTACCACTTGAGCTAAATACCTGGCCCCAGAATTTATTTTTAATTCTCTGGATTTAATTGATAGAACCATGATTTTGAGTAAGATTGCTGTGTTACATGTGATCTCTAATCCAAGCTGAACATCTCTGCTAAAGAAATAATACCAATGACAAAACAAAGCAAAATAAATTTAAAAATCCACCATTTTAGGAAAAGTTTGTCCAGAGAAAATAAAACAAATAGAAAATTGGTAAGTCCTCCTGGTCTTTTAATGGCAGGGTAACACAGTTTTGAAGTACTAGATAACATTTACAGAAAATTTTCTTCTATTTTCCGCCCCTCAAGTTCACAAGGGTGGGTTAGCAAAGGTAGATTGATGAATCTATGTTTAAGCAAGAAACTAAATGTACATACAAAAAGGAAGTAATTCACAAAGGAAAATCATCCTTCACTTTGTAGTCAATGATCTGCATATTTCATACATCATAAGACTTGAAATACTATGAGCCCTCTCCTAAGTTGTTTTTGTGGTAGAGACTGGCACAGACAGATGGGCACCAGAGAATAGCAAGGACAGCAGTGATGGCTCAGGTTGAAGACAACAGCAATTATGAATTGTTAAAAAAAAAAAAAACAAACAAATAGGCCGGGCGTGGTGGCTCATGTCTGTCATCCCAGCACTTGGGAGGCAGAGGCAGGAGGATTGCTGAGTTCGAGGCTTGCCTGGGCTACATAGTGAGCTCAGGGCCAGTCTGAACTACAAAGCGAGACCCTGTCTCAAAAAAAAAAAAAAATAGGACTTTTTATGTAAAATGGAAGCTGATTGAACTTGGTCAACAGTTTTCTGATGATGGAAAAATCTGTCCTAAGAGTGTGATTTTTTTAATTGAATTCTTCGTTGGTACATTTTATAGACAGCTCACAATCACATTCAACATTGGGGAATTTGTACCTGTATATGACTGAAGTTAATTCTCATTTTTACCCATATCCTTACCCACCCATAATCCCCCATCCCTTATATACATACTATTTCTTTTTCTTGCCAATCATATTTATTCTTTCCCCTCATTACATTCCCCCACCACATTCCCTTTGAACATTTCCTATTTCACAAAACCTATCATCCATTCTAGAACTCATTTACATCAACAGGTTCTCATACCAGAGAAAAGATACGGTATTCACATATCTGTGACCTATTTATTTCACCTATTAGTGTGTCCTCCAGGTGTACAAAGTGGGCGGTCATGGTGATCCTGTAGTTGCCCACATCTGCCCTACCTTAGTGTCCCTGGAGTCTCGGCTTCCTCGGTCATGTATTTTCATCCTGTGCCTCCTGCTTGTTTCCGTCAGTCTGTTCTCACATGACGCAATCTCTAACCCAGTCTAAACTTTCTACTGTCGTAGTGATGATACCTCTCTGATCAACAGAAATTTTCTTTTGAGCTCGCCATATCTTTATGTGACTCCAACGTACACCCAGCCATCACCTCCTTGTACTCCGGTGTCATGAGCCCTTGATTCCCTTTTTCTGAAATTTGTTCTTTCAGAATTCTACTGACACAGGGAAAGGTGACCCAGGACATATTAAATGATCGTTCTTTTTGAATACTTTCCTTCTTGACTGTAGAGAAAAGGTAAACCAAAGCACAAGGAAACACATGTGTACATCAGTGGTGTTTACCCAGCAGCCATCATAAGGTCTGTTTTCTCCTTTACCTCCTGGACTCCTGCCACTTTTGTAAGATGAGAATTTGTGTTCTACAATTTTCTTTCCCAAACTTTCTCTGATGTTTATTTCAAAGTGAGTCACTTAAAATACTTTAATATCCCAAACCCTTAACAATTTTTCATCCTTTGTATTCTAAAATTTATAGTTTTAAAAAGATTACTTTCAGGGCTGGAGGGTTAGCTCAGTGGTTCCAGTGCCTGCCTCGCAAGCGCAAGGTCCTGAGTTCGATCCCTGGTAACCAGTTATAATGCTGGGCATGGAGACTCACGCCCACCAGCAATCAATACCACATACCACAGTGCCGGGTGTGACGGCTCATGCCTGTAATCCCAGCACTCAGGAGGCAGAGACAGGAGGATTGCTGAGTTTGCGGTGGCTTGCCTGGGCACCATAGTGAGCTCAGGGCCAGCCTGAACTACAAAGTGAGACCCTGTCTCAAAAAACAAAAAACAAAACAAAACAAAACAAAAAAGATCACTTTCAAATCTAAATTTTACCTACATATCCTTTCCTTTTAATTTACTGACAGTAGGAACCTCCATGCCATAGTGATTTCCTGTTGTTTGGGACAGAGGTAAACCAACATCTATTTAAAAGCCACATTGCAAATATTTCAGTCATATTGTAGTTTTAGTATATGTGCTGCCGAAGGGAGCACAGTCATATTGTAGTTTACACCACATTTACTCAGTTCTCATCTGTAATATGAAATTTCATGTGCATATAATATATGCATAGTTTACAATGAGTGAGGTTGTGTGGCCTCTACCGGGCACATAGTCCCCTAAATATGTGGGCCCAATGTCTACTACGTAGGCCCTGAAATTTTGTTGGATTTATTGTGAATGGCTTTAGGTAAGCATGACAAGCAGCCATATCCTAAAAGATGACAATTTCATTTAAATTAAAAACTGGTTATAGTCATGTTGCACTAAAATTAGTAAGCGATTGAACAATATTCCATGGGTTTTATGATTGAAGAGATCTCATATTCAGAATCAAAAGACAGGAGTTTATAGCTTCATCACCAGATGGATGCTTTTGAAGAGAGCTCACGCCTTCCTCGACTGGCCCAAGCAAAGGACAATGTCACGAATTCTCTGGGAGCAAGGAAACGAATTCTGACATCCACTACCACTTCCTCGTGGAAGCAGACCCGAAACCTCAGGTGCGATTCTGGCCACGCGCCGCCTTGCCTGTGTCTACTTTGGACTCACCGAGGTCGAAGCACGTGCTCTGTTTTAAACTGACCTATCGGTGCCGTGTGCTACACAGTCCCTGCCAGGAAACGAAGCCCCGCCTAACACTTCCGGAGGCCGCTTTACTAACTCGCTCAGTCTGGTGATGTCTTGTGGCTTCCTCCTGAGTATTCCTTCCTCATCGTCACCTTCCTGTTACCCCATATGGTTCAGTGGGAACAAGGGCAATTAGCACAAATAAAATTGTCAGCACTTTCTATCAAAAGCTGATAGCTACCCACATCTAAAGGAATCTACTTGTCTCTTGAATTGTAGGAGGGGCTACCCTTCAGGGGAAACCCTGGACTCCTATGGGAGCTTTCCTTCTCTTTAATGATCACTTTTCTCTCTTTTTGTTTAGTTTCTCCTTTTTCTTTTAATTATGTTCAGGTATATCTGCTCTATCTATCTATCTATCTATCTATCTATCTATCTATCTCTCTATATATATATATATTCAGATTTTTGTCTATTAACAGATACATTAATGTGTATATATATTTACACACTTATCACCCATAAATAAAATTACAGATGCATGTACATACAAGTGCATATTTACATACATTTTGCATATGTTTACTTATATCTACTAAAACTTCCTTTATTTTAATACTTTTACTCACTGAATCTTAAAAGCACAGCTATACCCCTCGTCTGTGTTTGTGCTTACTACCTCTGCAGCATGTTTTTAATATCCATTCAAACAAAGCTGCTTTAGAATATGTCACCAAGGAGACTAGTTTTAAATTCAGGGTGAGACTTGCTGATGTTATGTCGTTCTCCTGGTGGAGGCTTTGGCGATCATGATGTCTCCTCATTCAGCTCCAGTTCTTGGCACGGTCTTTGTTTCAAAGAGCAACCCATCCTTTAACATCCTCTCAATAAGGTAGCTTCTCTTCCTTTGTGAGGACTTTTCTTTTTACCCCATAAGTTGAGAAGAATTCCTGGGCCCAGTTCCCATGTTCCTCGTGCTGCCTGCTTCACTGTGTTTCAGGTGATCTCATTCATTCTCATGTGGTTACTGACCAGGACAAAAGTACCAATGTATCTCCAGCTCTCATAGTTGACTGAATTTTACACTCACCTCTACCCTATTTGATACCTATACTGATCTCAAAATTTGCACTTTTATTGTAATATCCTCTACACACACACACATACACACATGTGACAGTAGTGACAATCAAAAAGTAGTTATAGGGCTGAGGGTTTAGCTCAAGTGGTACCACACTAACCTTGGATGTACAAGGGCCCAAGTTTGACCTCTGGTACTGGAAAAAAAAGTTAGTTATGTGACCTACACACATCTCTCCATATCCCACTAAACGGCTCATGAAATTGCCCAAATGAAAGAACAAAATCTACAGTGAAATGATTTGCCATGTTTTTCTTTTATGAAGCTCGTTTCTTTGCTCTACTTCCAGAGTAAATCTCAAAATGCTTTGATTTGTGCATTGGCCCTCGGTGTTTTTCTTCTCCAAATCTCTTTGGCTCAATCTGCACTAGACTGGAATCTCTGTAGAACACCTGCCCCAAAACACATCGAGACTAGTGTGTGGATGTCAGCTTGTGCGCATGTGTAAAGAATGTGAATGAGAGGGAATTTATTTCATTAACTATAGACTCCCAAATTAGTTTTTTCAATGATGGTGTTTCACCAAAGTGATAATTTTTATTTTACCATTTGCAATACATTGAAAATGATAGAAAGGATCTATATATACCAAGTATAAATATGTCACTGATAATCATTACTCAGAATGGAGTTTTAAATAAGTTCTATATGACCTTTTTAAATGTCAAGCATATTGGTTATGAGGTACAGTCACTTCTACCTTGATATAGTCATTGATTTTTCAAGTACTCTGTTATGCTAATGTGGTGGGTCCTGGTTCTCTGAAGTTATTCTAAGCATCACTTGAAACAGTGATGAGCAAAAATCAGGCTTCCATCAAATACTCTGTGAGGGAATTTAGAGAAAGAGAGAGGAGGCAAAGTATTCATGATTTTATGATAAAAAAGTTTCATGTGCCATCAGAATCTGAAACTCCTTCCTGAAAAAAAATGAAAGAAAGATAATGAGTTCTTGTGCTGAAAATTTGTAAGTTAAAAAGACAATTAGTTTGTCTGTCTTACTTACCTACAGGGGTAAAATGATTCAGTTCCCACTGTTTAAATGGATCAGAGTCACACTGGACTTGAAAACCTGATTTTTTACTATATTTATGATTGCACATATCATTTAGAAAACTTTCATTCAACTAAATATCTTCAATGTAGAATTTTTATTTTATTTGAAGCATAGACTGAAATATAATGTTTACTCTCTCTTATAACAAGATAAAAACCTCTACAATGAAGTTATGATATGCCATTAGTTTTTGAAAATGGAATGTCAGAGCAATTTCTTAGAATTTATACTTTTATTAGAAAATCCTAAATTAGAAATGTTTTGAGAACAGTATTTTAGATTATGCATTCCTAAAATCAGTCTGAGTGAAATGTGGTTGATGGTATACTTCTATGGCTCAGAGGCAATGTTTATTATATGAGCTCCAAGTCAACCACTGAGGAATATAATTTGATAAATGTTAATGAAGATATTCAAATCTGCATGAGCACATTGATTGATTACACACTAGTATTCCTCAAAATCACATCCACTTGGAAACAATTGGTGCAGAAGGTTATTTAGGAATATATTATCCAAAAATGTCATATATGCCCTATAAATGTCCAAGTCGTATTTGAAGAAAATCATTTTTAGGGGGTGATGTGTTTAGATAACTTGCTGAAAATCATGAATATTGTTTTAATATGTTTATAAAGCAGGGATCAGCAAATTCTTTCTACAAAGGACAAATGGTAAATATTTTTGTCTTTTCTCACATCGCGAGTCTGTGGAAACGATTTAACTCTGTCACTGCAGTTAACAGCGCCGATGACACATAACCAGTCATGAACCTACACTTGTATAAAATTTTCTTTGTAAAAAAATAGATAGCTAACTCATCCTGTTGAGGACTCTCACTCGTTATTTTTAAAGTCTATATTCTTCCAAAGTTTCAAAGGGAGGTAGAAAAGTGTAACACATTATCTAATTTATCTCTGATTTCTGGGTATGGAAAGAAACAGAAGTTAATAAAGACATACGTGCTAAAAGGAATTTAGGAGACATTTCATGGATTCTTCAGTTCCACAGCTTCCTGCTGAACCTTATCTTGAGACACTAACATCTCACTTTGGCTGGAGTACTTTTGAACTCAATATATAGGGAGGTCTGTAAATAGTTTACATTTGGAACACTTCTAATACCCAAATGCTGTGCACTTATGTCATATTTGGATAGAACTGCAATAACTGAGCAGTGTTTCTGGATGTACTTGCTTAGACAGGTGAAAGCTAATTTTAATTATTCAGCATTGTTAATATTAATAATGGGGTACTGTTTATTCAATAAATATTTCAGTCAACAGTTTTGAGTCAGGATTTCTATGACTGCTTCACATAACAGACTTGTTAGCACTATCCTTTTTGGGGGGGGGATTCCTGACTATGTGGCCCTTTTACATCAAGGTGGGTACAGGTTGAGTATGGAAACAACCCACATCTGTATAGTGACATTTGGAACTTATATTCCCCTCACTGCAGGCTGCTACCTATTCACATATCCCAGGGGAAAAAAATCATCTCAAGTGCTGGGCATGGTGGCTCATGCCTGTAATCCTAGCACTTAGGAGGCAGAGACAGGAGGATTGCTGAGTTTGAGGCTTGCCTGGGCTACATAGTGAGCTCAGAGCCAACCTGAACTACAAAGCGAGACCCTGTCTCAAAAAAAAAATCATCTCAAAAAAGCAAATATTAA
Source organism: Thryonomys swinderianus (assembly GCA_004025085.1). Classification (NCBI taxonomy): domain Eukaryota; kingdom Metazoa; phylum Chordata; class Mammalia; order Rodentia; family Thryonomyidae; genus Thryonomys; species Thryonomys swinderianus. Next base: position 9,664 of record PVIC010018729.1, read on the forward strand.
TAATGTAAATGCTATGGAAAATATAAAGGAAAGGAAATAAGATTTACATTATAGACTATAAGGCAAAATTTGATAACTTGTCATTACTTTATCATCCCATAAATCTTTTTCAGTGGTATATACTTTATTATTTAATTCCTGCCTTATCAGCCTTTAAATACTGTTATCTCCCATGATTTAGCAATGCCTTCAACTTCAAAACTTATGGAGGGATATATTACCCTGATTATTTGTTTTGGATATCACTGATCTTAGAAACTTGGTGAGGGGAGATTTCTCTGGTGGATATGGTTATTTAACATCTAATTTAATGTTTAGGATGGCAATCATGGCAGGAGATGGACATCTGTGAAAGGAAATAGTAAACTCTTCTGTGCACACAGTGATTATACAAACAAGGACTATATCTGCTGCCTTTGTTTTATAGGCTTTCAAACAATAGTGGTCGCGACACAGATTTGTTCAGTGACAGGCCAGTGATGGTAAAAATTCTAAAAAGCAAGTCTCTCTCTCCCAATCAGACTTCACCTTTTCCTGCTGAGACTCCACTGAGGTAAAATTGCTTTAAAGTCCAGGAAATGCTATTAAAATATGAATGGCTGAAAAAAGACTGAATTCTGCCCTTGCTTGAACTTTTCAGTTTTGTGGATATCTGTTATTCTCTTTTGTTCATTTTTTTAAATTGAATGACACATTTCAAGTATTGCACTCTGCTCCCAGCTTGCTAAACACGGAAGTGAATATTAGACTGTCTTTCTTTCAGATTTCTAAAGCAAGCTGCCAAGCCTGCGATGTAGTAGACAGAACTTCACGCATCGCGAAGGAGGTGGAATCAGACAGGGATATGACATATTCCACCTGAAAAAAAAAATGTGTTATTAGAGCTCAACCATCATTTTACCTGCACCAAGTGGTCTGGAACCCTGACGAGAGGTAAGAACATATTGAAAAAGCTGGAGAAAGAGAGAAAAGACAAACTGTGGGAAGGAATGGATACACAAGACCTGCTGATAAAATTTTCCCAGGTGAGTAAACTATCGCAGGACCTGGACTCCAGGTCTGATCCCTGCTGAGCCGCACGGAGAGCCGAGGCGCTAATGACACGTCACCGTCACCTGACATATCTGCTCTTCTGCCTCAGCTCTGAGCTGAGGACGCCCGGCGACCTCGCAATCAGGTTTGGCTGAATTTAAGCACAGAGCGCAGTGCTTAGCATGATGGGCATCCAGAAAATATTGGCTCTTGCTCTTTAAATTGCCTTTCTTCTTCCGAAGGATGATTACAGAGAAATATTTCAACGAGAGGATGAAAGTCTTAAGGAACATTGTTATCTATTCAAAAGAGATGGAAAATAGTGTAGGGAATTTTCTTCTAGAGCTTTGATTCTTTCAAAGTTTTACAAAAGTAATATTTTTTTTTTCTGTGTCGCTGGAAAGTAGTAAGGACAGAGTCTGTAATTCAGACTTCAGAAAAAAAATAGTAGATAGTTAAGGCAATGAGCGAGCATGGCCTTCCTACCACTGCCATAAAACGAAGGCATAGATTCAATGATAGTTTTAAATGAACTTAAAAATACTTAAAGAAAATGTAACGTTTTGGTTACACTCTCTGAACGTAAGGGGAAAGAGTTACTGAACAATGTTTCATTTTGGATTATACTTCCTAGAGTCAATATTGTCTAAACTACTTGGCATATAAAAAGGTAAGAAATTAAACATTACCTTGTCATTTCTGGGCATTGTGTGTTTTTATCTTTGCCTCTGGAAGATTTTTTTAATACATAAAGGAAATAAGATTAGTGTCAAAATGTTTCTTTGTTCACATTGTTGTATTTAAGGATCTTCTTTTTAGATAAGAATTATGAATGAGTACCATCCTTGATGTATTTGGCCACAGCACTGGAAAATATACTGTCCCAGCCTAGTTCCCCTTGGAGAGATCTGTATACAACAAGATCATGTGATTATAGTCAACAGAAGAAGCGCTTGTTTACTATACCGCTTCTTTCCTGGAGTTCAGAGTTTGAAATGAAATAGTCATGGGGACTCCTAAACTCTCCAAGGACTCAGCAGAGATGCTGTCAATGATATCCTTCATGGTTTATCACGTTTGGCTTAATACACATCAAGTCTAAACTAAATGACTAAAACTTTGATATATCTCACAATTTTTTTTCCTCTGGAGTAGAAATCAGAGACTTTTATAAATCATCTATTAACTTCATTTACTAACTGTATCGGTACCCAAACTTAGTGTGCATTTGTATCCTTGACACAGTGCAAAATTTTGATTGAACTTACATGAACACAAATGGTATATTAAAAGATTAGCTCTGTAAATGAGAGCACACATGAAAATTTAGTAGCTCTCAGTAAAGATTGACGTTCTGTAAAATATTTTTAACCCAATTTTTATAAACTATAACAATTTATTATTTTTATGAACTATAAAAATTTTCCTCTTCTTCATGTGTTTAGAAACACTATTATATGTTTATTAATGTTACTGAGCTTTAAGCACAGATGATAATACTCTTGTCATTGAAGGAATTTTTTTTTTTTTTGAGACAGTGTCTCACTTTGTAGTTCAGGCTGGCCTGAGCTCACTATATAGTCCAGGCAAGCCTCAAACTCAGCAATCATCCTGCCTCTGCCTCCTGAGTGCTGGGATTACAGATGTGAGTCACCACGCCCGGCACTGTGGCATGTGATTACTGGAAATAGAACCAGGGACCTTGCACCTGTTAGGTAGGTGCTGGAACCACTGAGCTAAATCCCTGGCCCCAAAGAAAAATATGTCAAAGTCACTAATATGTCAATATGCCAAGTCACTAAGATGAAAACACACACAAGCTTACCTTCAGACTTTGTGCATGATGTGACACACTTTGATTTTATGTCATCTTTGCCCTAAGACTTTTATTGAAGTACATCATCCATGTATGTAGCTCTGCCAGGAGGAAAATTATGATGGTGGCCCATGGTTTCTCCAGAAAGGAAAACAAGCTGTGATTCATTTTTAGAATTTCTTTAGTTTAAGGTTTAAACTACTATCCCTTGGTGTACTTAATACACACTCGGAGCAAAGCACCCTTTCAACCTGTCTCTCAAAGTATCTTGTAGCCAAAAGGTCAATATCAAAGAAACACAATGATGCCTTTTTGTGGTACTTCTCTCTAAACTTGCACTGACTGTCACATTGTAGGTGTGACTTCCAAGCCTCCAATTATTTCAAAGAGCACTCAATGACCATGGGAACAAGGAGAAAACCATGTCATGTACACCACAAGTAATTTTACGTAGGACCATTCTTAGGGTCCAACCCTGGATATGCAAACATGTAAACATCCAATCCTGACTAATAGAGCTTAGTTAGAGCTGTGAAACTCTTACATCTACTTGAGTTTTTAAAAATTATCTATCACACTAAAATATATGTTGTCTAGGGGAAAACATAAACAAAATAGTGTTGAATAAACTACTGAGCACCTTTCCTTTATTAAAAGGCTCCTGAAACTCTTTCTCTGTGTCTGTAGGGAGCTAAGAGATGTAGTCCGAATCAAGATGTATTCACTGAATTAACAGAATTTGCTCCCCTAACAGCTCAGCCCTGAGCAGTTACACAAACTCATATTTAAAGCCATAGAGGTCTGAATTGTTTGTGTTGGAGACGTTTGTTCTTCAAATGGGGTACTTATTCGTTAAGGGCATTTCTAAAGCATCACCTGCTAGTGGGAGGTAGAAACAGGTTATTGTCCTGCCAGCAACTAGAAACCCGTGTTAAAATATAAGCTTCTTGATTCTGCAGTTCATTGAATGTTTGTAGAAGTGTTAATTGAATCGAAACTAGTAAGAGTAAAAGGACTTTCCCAACTGTACATGATATATGTGTGTATAAATAATTCAAGGGAGAGAATTAACACAATTTGAAAATAAATACCCTGCAACTGCTACTACATCATATACAATGGAATCTGTAAGAAAATGCTCTTTCCTGTTATAAATACCTTAGCAAATTTGAAAAATGGTAGCACATAAAATATAGTAATATATGTGACAGAAAAACAATAAGAAATAAGACCGTGCAGATTAAAAATGTGGCCACGCAAGAAACAGAAAAGAGCTCTTATAGACTGAGATATGAAGACAAGTCATCAAACATAATTAGACTCTCAGGCAAAAATCCTTAAAATTCAAATTGAACTTGATGGGCAAAATAAGAGTGAGAAAAGCCACCAGTGCATCAAGGAAGTACAAGATGAAGTACAGGACCTGGGAAGAGTCATTGCCAGGGAGGAAATATTTGCTCAGCAAAGTGAAGGGTGGACTTGAGAGACTGAATTGCCAGGTTGAAGTACAGCAAAAGCCAGACTGGGTACTCAGTGTGCAGGCCTTGGTGGTGCGAAGTCCTTTACAACTTTAAGCAAGAAAGCGATGCCAGACGCGTCTGTGAGTACTTAGATACATACACAGATGCAGGCATGACACACAAACGCATGCAAGGAAAAATATATAATAGACATCTATTATGTGTGCACATATATTATGCATAATCACATGTGTGTATACATTCACATTGTGCATAGAATATGTGTATGATATATACCATTGAGTAAGGAGAGGAAGGAAAGTACGAAGGAAGGAAAGAAGGAAGGACGGAAGATTTTATTGAATTCAGCAACTTGTAAAAGAGCCTGAAGGGAAAGAATAGCTAAGGGGCCCTCAAAATAACTCAGATAAAGGGATTACTGGAAACCTACACTAGAATGATAAAGTTGTGAAAATCTTTATCAGGTGTCTTCTGGGTCATTTTGTTGCAATGAACCAGATTCAGAGCTAAATAATACAAAGATAAAGGATTCCAATTCAGTTTATGTTTATACTATTTCCCTGGAGGCTTAGCAAATAATTTCATATACTATGGAAAACAAATCTCATAGAAGAAAGCTGTGGTATTTTGTATTAACCTAGGTGTAATCTGACATCTGTTTAGAGACTGTAATAAGGTAATCTTCCTACTGTTCTCTGAGAAGTGCCTGGAACCAAAGATAAATATCACTTCAGTTTGGTGAGCAAAAACTGATCTTGTCAATTAAAAATCATTCCTTTTCAGTTTTTAACTTTGAAATGGCTGTGCATTCACGGTAAGTTACTAAATTAGTGCGCTGTTCTGTGGGGCCCTTTGCTTACATTCCTGCAATAATGTTTAATGTGAGCACAGCTCATTTATCAAAACTAGGAGTTTGACATTACTGTTCACTAAATAATTTGCTTTGTTTATCTTGTTTTACTCTCATGTGTATTCATTTTCTTTGATATAATCATATGCATTTTTCTTTAATGTCTAATGTTATCAAACTCTCACTGGAATCAGTAAGTAGGCAACACTTTCATGTTAATCCTCTAAACTCCTCTGCAACTGTGACCTCTGCTGATAACCAATATGTTTTTTGTCATGGTTATGTTACCATTCAGAGATCATGTCTGTGCTTCAGTAAGAGAAAGAAATCTACTAATGATATATTGAAACTCACAGAAGGAAACTTGGAAATACAATGATTTTGAGTTATAATTCTAACCCCAGATGACAACAAGAAAGTAATTATTTTCTAATTTTTCTGTGCATTGCCTTTAGTCAATAATGGAAAATTAGTATCTCTCTCAATAGTGCATTAACCAGGGAACCTAGATTTTAGCTCGTGGCAATAGTCACACATCTGTAGCACATATAATGTCAGTCAGTATAATCTTACTGTGTGGGGGTGTAAAAAGGGGTAGCAATGTATGTATGAATGCTTTTTGGTTTCATGATTTTCCAGAAATTGTAAC
>PVIC010018729.1:15591-31282 GCA_004025085.1 Thryonomys swinderianus
TTTTTATGATTTTAATTCATATTTGATTTAAATTCTTTATACACTCATCTGGTGGTATGATGTAATTTATTTTTTGAAAAATTAGCACACTAGACTAAGAAAGATGCATACTTCAATTTTTTAATCTTTTCAAGAAGAAAACTATGGCAAAGACAGGAAAATTTCTTCAAAATATTCACCATAGTGATGTCTTCTATGAGTTACAATTTCTGGAAAATCATGAAACCAAAAAGCATTCATACATACATTGCTACCCCTTTTTACACCCCCACACAGTAAGATTATACTGACTGACATTATATGTGCTACAGATGTGTGACTATTGCCACGAGCTAAAATCTAGGTTCCCTGGTTAATGCACTATTGAGAGAGATACTAATTTTCCATTATTGACTAAAGGCAATGCACAGAAAAATTAGAAAATAATTACTTTCTTGTTGTCATCTGGGGTTAGAATTATAACTCAAAATCATTGTATTTCCAAGTTTCCTTCTGTGAGTTTCAATATATCATTAGTAGATTTCTTTCTCTTACTGAAGCACAGACATGATCTCTGAATGGTAACATAACCATGACAAAAAACATATTGGTTATCAGCAGAGGTCACAGTTGCAGAGGAGTTTAGAGGATTAACATGAAAGTGTTGCCTACTTACTGATTCCAGTGAGAGTTTGATAACATTAGACATTAAAGAAAAATGCATATGATTATATCAAAGAAAATGAATACACATGAGAGTAAAACAAGATAAACAAAGCAAATTATTTAGTGAACAGTAATGTCAAACTCCTAGTTTTGATAAATGAGCTGTGCTCACATTAAACATTATTGCAGGAATGTAAGCAAAGGGCCCCACAGAACAGCGCACTAATTTAGTAACTTACCGTGAATGCACAGCCATTTCAAAGTTAAAAACTGAAAAGGAATGATTTTTAATTGACAAGATCAGTTTTTGCTCACCAAACTGAAGTGATATTTATCTTTGGTTCCAGGCACTTCTCAGAGAACAGTAGGAAGATTACCTTATTACAGTCTCTAAACAGATGTCAGATTACACCTAGGTTAATACAAAATACCACAGCTTTCTTCTATGAGATTTGTTTTCCATAGTATATGAAATTATTTGCTAAGCCTCCAGGGAAATAGTATAAACATAAACTGAATTGGAATCCTTTATCTTTGTATTATTTAGCTCTGAATCTGGTTCATTGCAACAAAATGACCCAGAAGACACCTGATAAAGATTTTCACAACTTTATCATTCTAGTGTAGGTTTCCAGTAATCCCTTTATCTGAGTTATTTTGAGGGCCCCTTAGCTATTCTTTCCCTTCAGGCTCTTTTACAAGTTGCTGAATTCAATAAAATCTTCCGTCCTTCCTTCTTTCCTTCCTTCGTACTTTCCTTCCTCTCCTTACTCAATGGTATATATCATACACATATTCTATGCACAATGTGAATGTATACACACATGTGATTATGCATAATATATGTGCACACATAATAGATGTCTATTATATATTTTTCCTTGCATGCGTTTGTGTGTCATGCCTGCATCTGTGTATGTATCTAAGTACTCACAGACGCGTCTGGCATCGCTTTCTTGCTTAAAGTTGTAAAGGACTTCGCACCACCAAGGCCTGCACACTGAGTACCCAGTCTGGCTTTTGCTGTACTTCAACCTGGCAATTCAGTCTCTCAAGTCCACCCTTCACTTTGCTGAGCAAATATTTCCTCCCTGGCAATGACTCTTCCCAGGTCCTGTACTTCATCTTGTACTTCCTTGATGCACTGGTGGCTTTTCTCACTCTTATTTTGCCCATCAAGTTCAATTTGAATTTTAAGGATTTTTGCCTGAGAGTCTAATTATGTTTGATGACTTGTCTTCATATCTCAGTCTATAAGAGCTCTTTTCTGTTTCTTGCGTGGCCACATTTTTAATCTGCACGGTCTTATTTCTTATTGTTTTTCTGTCACATATATTACTATATTTTATGTGCTACCATTTTTCAAATTTGCTAAGGTATTTATAACAGGAAAGAGCATTTTCTTACAGATTCCATTGTATATGATGTAGTAGCAGTTGCAGGGTATTTATTTTCAAATTGTGTTAATTCTCTCCCTTGAATTATTTATACACACATATATCATGTACAGTTGGGAAAGTCCTTTTACTCTTACTAGTTTCGATTCAATTAACACTTCTACAAACATTCAATGAACTGCAGAATCAAGAAGCTTATATTTTAACACGGGTTTCTAGTTGCTGGCAGGACAATAACCTGTTTCTACCTCCCACTAGCAGGTGATGCTTTAGAAATGCCCTTAACGAATAAGTACCCCATTTGAAGAACAAACGTCTCCAACACAAACAATTCAGACCTCTATGGCTTTAAATATGAGTTTGTGTAACTGCTCAGGGCTGAGCTGTTAGGGGAGCAAATTCTGTTAATTCAGTGAATACATCTTGATTCGGACTACATCTCTTAGCTCCCTACAGACACAGAGAAAGAGTTTCAGGAGCCTTTTAATAAAGGAAAGGTGCTCAGTAGTTTATTCAACACTATTTTGTTTATGTTTTCCCCTAGACAACATATATTTTAGTGTGATAGATAATTTTTAAAAACTCAAGTAGATGTAAGAGTTTCACAGCTCTAACTAAGCTCTATTAGTCAGGATTGGATGTTTACATGTTTGCATATCCAGGGTTGGACCCTAAGAATGGTCCTACGTAAAATTACTTGTGGTGTACATGACATGGTTTTCTCCTTGTTCCCATGGTCATTGAGTGCTCTTTGAAATAATTGGAGGCTTGGAAGTCACACCTACAATGTGACAGTCAGTGCAAGTTTAGAGAGAAGTACCACAAAAAGGCATCATTGTGTTTCTTTGATATTGACCTTTTGGCTACAAGATACTTTGAGAGACAGGTTGAAAGGGTGCTTTGCTCCGAGTGTGTATTAAGTACACCAAGGGATAGTAGTTTAAACCTTAAACTAAAGAAATTCTAAAAATGAATCACAGCTTGTTTTCCTTTCTGGAGAAACCATGGGCCACCATCATAATTTTCCTCCTGGCAGAGCTACATACATGGATGATGTACTTCAATAAAAGTCTTAGGGCAAAGATGACATAAAATCAAAGTGTGTCACATCATGCACAAAGTCTGAAGGTAAGCTTGTGTGTGTTTTCATCTTAGTGACTTGGCATATTGACATATTAGTGACTTTGACATATTTTTCTTTGGGGCCAGGGATTTAGCTCAGTGGTTCCAGCACCTACCTAACAGGTGCAAGGTCCCTGGTTCTATTTCCAGTAATCACATGCCACAGTGCCGGGCGTGGTGACTCACATCTGTAATCCCAGCACTCAGGAGGCAGAGGCAGGATGATTGCTGAGTTTGAGGCTTGCCTGGACTATATAGTGAGCTCAGGCCAGCCTGAACTACAAAGTGAGACACTGTCTCAAAAAAAAAAAAAATTCCTTCAATGACAAGAGTATTATCATCTGTGCTTAAAGCTCAGTAACATTAATAAACATATAATAGTGTTTCTAAACACATGAAGAAGAGGAAAATTTTTATAGTTCATAAAAATAATAAATTGTTATAGTTTATAAAAATTGGGTTAAAAATATTTTACAGAACGTCAATCTTTACTGAGAGCTACTAAATTTTCATGTGTGCTCTCATTTACAGAGCTAATCTTTTAATATACCATTTGTGTTCATGTAAGTTCAATCAAAATTTTGCACTGTGTCAAGGATACAAATGCACACTAAGTTTGGGTACCGATACAGTTAGTAAATGAAGTTAATAGATGATTTATAAAAGTCTCTGATTTCTACTCCAGAGGAAAAAAAATTGTGAGATATATCAAAGTTTTAGTCATTTAGTTTAGACTTGATGTGTATTAAGCCAAACGTGATAAACCATGAAGGATATCATTGACAGCATCTCTGCTGAGTCCTTGGAGAGTTTAGGAGTCCCCATGACTATTTCATTTCAAACTCTGAACTCCAGGAAAGAAGCGGTATAGTAAACAAGCGCTTCTTCTGTTGACTATAATCACATGATCTTGTTGTATACAGATCTCTCCAAGGGGAACTAGGCTGGGACAGTATATTTTCCAGTGCTGTGGCCAAATACATCAAGGATGGTACTCATTCATAATTCTTATCTAAAAAGAAGATCCTTAAATACAACAATGTGAACAAAGAAACATTTTGACACTAATCTTATTTCCTTTATGTATTAAAAAAATCTTCCAGAGGCAAAGATAAAAACACACAATGCCCAGAAATGACAAGGTAATGTTTAATTTCTTACCTTTTTATATGCCAAGTAGTTTAGACAATATTGACTCTAGGAAGTATAATCCAAAATGAAACATTGTTCAGTAACTCTTTCCCCTTACGTTCAGAGAGTGTAACCAAAACGTTACATTTTCTTTAAGTATTTTTAAGTTCATTTAAAACTATCATTGAATCTATGCCTTCGTTTTATGGCAGTGGTAGGAAGGCCATGCTCGCTCATTGCCTTAACTATCTACTATTTTTTTTCTGAAGTCTGAATTACAGACTCTGTCCTTACTACTTTCCAGCGACACAGAAAAAAAAAATATTACTTTTGTAAAACTTTGAAAGAATCAAAGCTCTAGAAGAAAATTCCCTACACTATTTTCCATCTCTTTTGAATAGATAACAATGTTCCTTAAGACTTTCATCCTCTCGTTGAAATATTTCTCTGTAATCATCCTTCGGAAGAAGAAAGGCAATTTAAAGAGCAAGAGCCAATATTTTCTGGATGCCCATCATGCTAAGCACTGCGCTCTGTGCTTAAATTCAGCCAAACCTGATTGCGAGGTCGCCGGGCGTCCTCAGCTCAGAGCTGAGGCAGAAGAGCAGATATGTCAGGTGACGGTGACGTGTCATTAGCGCCTCGGCTCTCCGTGCGGCTCAGCAGGGATCAGACCTGGAGTCCAGGTCCTGCGATAGTTTACTCACCTGGGAAAATTTTATCAGCAGGTCTTGTGTATCCATTCCTTCCCACAGTTTGTCTTTTCTCTCTTTCTCCAGCTTTTTCAATATGTTCTTACCTCTCGTCAGGGTTCCAGACCACTTGGTGCAGGTAAAATGATGGTTGAGCTCTAATAACACATTTTTTTTTTCAGGTGGAATATGTCATATCCCTGTCTGATTCCACCTCCTTCGCGATGCGTGAAGTTCTGTCTACTACATCGCAGGCTTGGCAGCTTGCTTTAGAAATCTGAAAGAAAGACAGTCTAATATTCACTTCCGTGTTTAGCAAGCTGGGAGCAGAGTGCAATACTTGAAATGTGTCATTCAATTTAAAAAAATGAACAAAAGAGAATAACAGATATCCACAAAACTGAAAAGTTCAAGCAAGGGCAGAATTCAGTCTTTTTTCAGCCATTCATATTTTAATAGCATTTCCTGGACTTTAAAGCAATTTTACCTCAGTGGAGTCTCAGCAGGAAAAGGTGAAGTCTGATTGGGAGAGAGAGACTTGCTTTTTAGAATTTTTACCATCACTGGCCTGTCACTGAACAAATCTGTGTCGCGACCACTATTGTTTGAAAGCCTATAAAACAAAGGCAGCAGATATAGTCCTTGTTTGTATAATCACTGTGTGCACAGAAGAGTTTACTATTTCCTTTCACAGATGTCCATCTCCTGCCATGATTGCCATCCTAAACATTAAATTAGATGTTAAATAACCATATCCACCAGAGAAATCTCCCCTCACCAAGTTTCTAAGATCAGTGATATCCAAAACAAATAATCAGGGTAATATATCCCTCCATAAGTTTTGAAGTTGAAGGCATTGCTAAATCATGGGAGATAACAGTATTTAAAGGCTGATAAGGCAGGAATTAAATAATAAAGTATATACCACTGAAAAAGATTTATGGGATGATAAAGTAATGACAAGTTATCAAATTTTGCCTTATAGTCTATAATGTAAATCTTATTTCCTTTCCTTTATATTTTCCATAGCATTTACATTATTAATATTTGCTTTTTTGAGATGATTTTTTTTTTGAGACAGGGTCTCGCTTTGTAGTTCAGGTTGGCTCTGAGCTCACTATGTAGCCCAGGCAAGCCTCAAACTCAGCAATCCTCCTGTCTCTGCCTCCTAAGTGCTAGGATTACAGGCATGAGCCACCATGCCCAGCACTTGAGATGATTTTTTTCCCCTGGGATATGTGAATAGGTAGCAGCCTGCAGTGAGGGGAATATAAGTTCCAAATGTCACTATACAGATGTGGGTTGTTTCCATACTCAACCTGTACCCACCTTGATGTAAAAGGGCCACATAGTCAGGAATCCCCCCCCCAAAAAGGATAGTGCTAACAAGTCTGTTATGTGAAGCAGTCATAGAAATCCTGACTCAAAACTGTTGACTGAAATATTTATTGAATAAACAGTACCCCATTATTAATATTAACAATGCTGAATAATTAAAATTAGCTTTCACCTGTCTAAGCAAGTACATCCAGAAACACTGCTCAGTTATTGCAGTTCTATCCAAATATGACATAAGTGCACAGCATTTGGGTATTAGAAGTGTTCCAAATGTAAACTATTTACAGACCTCCCTATATATTGAGTTCAAAAGTACTCCAGCCAAAGTGAGATGTTAGTGTCTCAAGATAAGGTTCAGCAGGAAGCTGTGGAACTGAAGAATCCATGAAATGTCTCCTAAATTCCTTTTAGCACGTATGTCTTTATTAACTTCTGTTTCTTTCCATACCCAGAAATCAGAGATAAATTAGATAATGTGTTACACTTTTCTACCTCCCTTTGAAACTTTGGAAGAATATAGACTTTAAAAATAACGAGTGAGAGTCCTCAACAGGATGAGTTAGCTATCTATTTTTTTACAAAGAAAATTTTATACAAGTGTAGGTTCATGACTGGTTATGTGTCATCGGCGCTGTTAACTGCAGTGACAGAGTTAAATCGTTTCCACAGACTCGCGATGTGAGAAAAGACAAAAATATTTACCATTTGTCCTTTGTAGAAAGAATTTGCTGATCCCTGCTTTATAAACATATTAAAACAATATTCATGATTTTCAGCAAGTTATCTAAACACATCACCCCCTAAAAATGATTTTCTTCAAATACGACTTGGACATTTATAGGGCATATATGACATTTTTGGATAATATATTCCTAAATAACCTTCTGCACCAATTGTTTCCAAGTGGATGTGATTTTGAGGAATACTAGTGTGTAATCAATCAATGTGCTCATGCAGATTTGAATATCTTCATTAACATTTATCAAATTATATTCCTCAGTGGTTGACTTGGAGCTCATATAATAAACATTGCCTCTGAGCCATAGAAGTATACCATCAACCACATTTCACTCAGACTGATTTTAGGAATGCATAATCTAAAATACTGTTCTCAAAACATTTCTAATTTAGGATTTTCTAATAAAAGTATAAATTCTAAGAAATTGCTCTGACATTCCATTTTCAAAAACTAATGGCATATCATAACTTCATTGTAGAGGTTTTTATCTTGTTATAAGAGAGAGTAAACATTATATTTCAGTCTATGCTTCAAATAAAATAAAAATTCTACATTGAAGATATTTAGTTGAATGAAAGTTTTCTAAATGATATGTGCAATCATAAATATAGTAAAAAATCAGGTTTTCAAGTCCAGTGTGACTCTGATCCATTTAAACAGTGGGAACTGAATCATTTTACCCCTGTAGGTAAGTAAGACAGACAAACTAATTGTCTTTTTAACTTACAAATTTTCAGCACAAGAACTCATTATCTTTCTTTCATTTTTTTTCAGGAAGGAGTTTCAGATTCTGATGGCACATGAAACTTTTTTATCATAAAATCATGAATACTTTGCCTCCTCTCTCTTTCTCTAAATTCCCTCACAGAGTATTTGATGGAAGCCTGATTTTTGCTCATCACTGTTTCAAGTGATGCTTAGAATAACTTCAGAGAACCAGGACCCACCACATTAGCATAACAGAGTACTTGAAAAATCAATGACTATATCAAGGTAGAAGTGACTGTACCTCATAACCAATATGCTTGACATTTAAAAAGGTCATATAGAACTTATTTAAAACTCCATTCTGAGTAATGATTATCAGTGACATATTTATACTTGGTATATATAGATCCTTTCTATCATTTTCAATGTATTGCAAATGGTAAAATAAAAATTATCACTTTGGTGAAACACCATCATTGAAAAAACTAATTTGGGAGTCTATAGTTAATGAAATAAATTCCCTCTCATTCACATTCTTTACACATGCGCACAAGCTGACATCCACACACTAGTCTCGATGTGTTTTGGGGCAGGTGTTCTACAGAGATTCCAGTCTAGTGCAGATTGAGCCAAAGAGATTTGGAGAAGAAAAACACCGAGGGCCAATGCACAAATCAAAGCATTTTGAGATTTACTCTGGAAGTAGAGCAAAGAAACGAGCTTCATAAAAGAAAAACATGGCAAATCATTTCACTGTAGATTTTGTTCTTTCATTTGGGCAATTTCATGAGCCGTTTAGTGGGATATGGAGAGATGTGTGTAGGTCACATAACTAACTTTTTTTTCCAGTACCAGAGGTCAAACTTGGGCCCTTGTACATCCAAGGTTAGTGTGGTACCACTTGAGCTAAACCCTCAGCCCTATAACTACTTTTTGATTGTCACTACTGTCACATGTGTGTATGTGTGTGTGTGTAGAGGATATTACAATAAAAGTGCAAATTTTGAGATCAGTATAGGTATCAAATAGGGTAGAGGTGAGTGTAAAATTCAGTCAACTATGAGAGCTGGAGATACATTGGTACTTTTGTCCTGGTCAGTAACCACATGAGAATGAATGAGATCACCTGAAACACAGTGAAGCAGGCAGCACGAGGAACATGGGAACTGGGCCCAGGAATTCTTCTCAACTTATGGGGTAAAAAGAAAAGTCCTCACAAAGGAAGAGAAGCTACCTTATTGAGAGGATGTTAAAGGATGGGTTGCTCTTTGAAACAAAGACCGTGCCAAGAACTGGAGCTGAATGAGGAGACATCATGATCGCCAAAGCCTCCACCAGGAGAACGACATAACATCAGCAAGTCTCACCCTGAATTTAAAACTAGTCTCCTTGGTGACATATTCTAAAGCAGCTTTGTTTGAATGGATATTAAAAACATGCTGCAGAGGTAGTAAGCACAAACACAGACGAGGGGTATAGCTGTGCTTTTAAGATTCAGTGAGTAAAAGTATTAAAATAAAGGAAGTTTTAGTAGATATAAGTAAACATATGCAAAATGTATGTAAATATGCACTTGTATGTACATGCATCTGTAATTTTATTTATGGGTGATAAGTGTGTAAATATATATACACATTAATGTATCTGTTAATAGACAAAAATCTGAATATATATATATATAGAGAGATAGATAGATAGATAGATAGATAGATAGATAGATAGAGCAGATATACCTGAACATAATTAAAAGAAAAAGGAGAAACTAAACAAAAAGAGAGAAAAGTGATCATTAAAGAGAAGGAAAGCTCCCATAGGAGTCCAGGGTTTCCCCTGAAGGGTAGCCCCTCCTACAATTCAAGAGACAAGTAGATTCCTTTAGATGTGGGTAGCTATCAGCTTTTGATAGAAAGTGCTGACAATTTTATTTGTGCTAATTGCCCTTGTTCCCACTGAACCATATGGGGTAACAGGAAGGTGACGATGAGGAAGGAATACTCAGGAGGAAGCCACAAGACATCACCAGACTGAGCGAGTTAGTAAAGCGGCCTCCGGAAGTGTTAGGCGGGGCTTCGTTTCCTGGCAGGGACTGTGTAGCACACGGCACCGATAGGTCAGTTTAAAACAGAGCACGTGCTTCGACCTCGGTGAGTCCAAAGTAGACACAGGCAAGGCGGCGCGTGGCCAGAATCGCACCTGAGGTTTCGGGTCTGCTTCCACGAGGAAGTGGTAGTGGATGTCAGAATTCGTTTCCTTGCTCCCAGAGAATTCGTGACATTGTCCTTTGCTTGGGCCAGTCGAGGAAGGCGTGAGCTCTCTTCAAAAGCATCCATCTGGTGATGAAGCTATAAACTCCTGTCTTTTGATTCTGAATATGAGATCTCTTCAATCATAAAACCCATGGAATATTGTTCAATCGCTTACTAATTTTAGTGCAACATGACTATAACCAGTTTTTAATTTAAATGAAATTGTCATCTTTTAGGATATGGCTGCTTGTCATGCTTACCTAAAGCCATTCACAATAAATCCAACAAAATTTCAGGGCCTACGTAGTAGACATTGGGCCCACATATTTAGGGGACTATGTGCCCGGTAGAGGCCACACAACCTCACTCATTGTAAACTATGCATATATTATATGCACATGAAATTTCATATTACAGATGAGAACTGAGTAAATGTGGTGTAAACTACAATATGACTGTGCTCCCTTCGGCAGCACATATACTAAAACTACAATATGACTGAAATATTTGCAATGTGGCTTTTAAATAGATGTTGGTTTACCTCTGTCCCAAACAACAGGAAATCACTATGGCATGGAGGTTCCTACTGTCAGTAAATTAAAAGGAAAGGATATGTAGGTAAAATTTAGATTTGAAAGTGATCTTTTTTGTTTTGTTTTGTTTTGTTTTTTGTTTTTTGAGACAGGGTCTCACTTTGTAGTTCAGGCTGGCCCTGAGCTCACTATGGTGCCCAGGCAAGCCACCGCAAACTCAGCAATCCTCCTGTCTCTGCCTCCTGAGTGCTGGGATTACAGGCATGAGCCGTCACACCCGGCACTGTGGTATGTGGTATTGATTGCTGGTGGGCGTGAGTCTCCATGCCCAGCATTATAACTGGTTACCAGGGATCGAACTCAGGACCTTGCGCTTGCGAGGCAGGCACTGGAACCACTGAGCTAACCCTCCAGCCCTGAAAGTAATCTTTTTAAAACTATAAATTTTAGAATACAAAGGATGAAAAATTGTTAAGGGTTTGGGATATTAAAGTATTTTAAGTGACTCACTTTGAAATAAACATCAGAGAAAGTTTGGGAAAGAAAATTGTAGAACACAAATTCTCATCTTACAAAAGTGGCAGGAGTCCAGGAGGTAAAGGAGAAAACAGACCTTATGATGGCTGCTGGGTAAACACCACTGATGTACACATGTGTTTCCTTGTGCTTTGGTTTACCTTTTCTCTACAGTCAAGAAGGAAAGTATTCAAAAAGGACGATCATTTAATATGTCCTGGGTCACCTTTCCCTGTGTCAGTAGAATTCTGAAAGAACAAATTTCAGAAAAAGGGAATCAAGGGCTCATGACACCGGAGTACAAGGAGGTGATGGCTGGGTGTACGTTGGAGTCACATAAAGATATGGCGAGCTCAAAAGAAAATTTCTGTTGATCAGAGAGGTATCATCACTACGACAGTAGAAAGTTTAGACTGGGTTAGAGATTGCGTCATGTGAGAACAGACTGACGGAAACAAGCAGGAGGCACAGGATGAAAATACATGACCGAGGAAGCCGAGACTCCAGGGACACTAAGGTAGGGCAGATGTGGGCAACTACAGGATCACCATGACCGCCCACTTTGTACACCTGGAGGACACACTAATAGGTGAAATAAATAGGTCACAGATATGTGAATACCGTATCTTTTCTCTGGTATGAGAACCTGTTGATGTAAATGAGTTCTAGAATGGATGATAGGTTTTGTGAAATAGGAAATGTTCAAAGGGAATGTGGTGGGGGAATGTAATGAGGGGAAAGAATAAATATGATTGGCAAGAAAAAGAAATAGTATGTATATAAGGGATGGGGGATTATGGGTGGGTAAGGATATGGGTAAAAATGAGAATTAACTTCAGTCATATACAGGTACAAATTCCCCAATGTTGAATGTGATTGTGAGCTGTCTATAAAATGTACCAACGAAGAATTCAATTAAAAAAATCACATTCTTAGGACAGATTTTTCCATCATCAGAAAACTGTTGACCAAGTTCAATCAGCTTCCATTTTACATAAAAAGTCCTATTTTTTTTTTTTTTGAGACAGGGTCTCGCTTTGTAGTTCAGACTGGCCCTGAGCTCACTATGTAGCCCAGGCAAGCCTCGAACTCAGCAATCCTCCTGCCTCTGCCTCCCAAGTGCTGGGATGACAGGCATGAGCCACCACGCCCGGCCTATTTGTTTGTTTTGTTTTTTTTTTTAACAATTCATAATTGCTGTTGTCTTCAACCTGAGCCATCACTGCTGTCCTTGCTATTCTCTGGTGCCCATCTGTCTGTGCCAGTCTCTACCACAAAAACAACTTAGGAGAGGGCTCATAGTATTTCAAGTCTTATGATGTATGAAATATGCAGATCATTGACTACAAAGTGAAGGATGATTTTCCTTTGTGAATTACTTCCTTTTTGTATGTACATTTAGTTTCTTGCTTAAACATAGATTCATCAATCTACCTTTGCTAACCCACCCTTGTGAACTTGAGGGGCGGAAAATAGAAGAAAATTTTCTGTAAATGTTATCTAGTACTTCAAAACTGTGTTACCCTGCCATTAAAAGACCAGGAGGACTTACCAATTTTCTATTTGTTTTATTTTCTCTGGACAAACTTTTCCTAAAATGGTGGATTTTTAAATTTATTTTGCTTTGTTTTGTCATTGGTATTATTTCTTTAGCAGAGATGTTCAGCTTGGATTAGAGATCACATGTAACACAGCAATCTTACTCAAAATCATGGTTCTATCAATTAAATCCAGAGAATTAAAAATAAATTCTGGGGCCAGGTATTTAGCTCAAGTGGTACCGCACTGACTTTGGAAGCAAAAGACCCTAGTTTGATCCTCGGTACCGCAAAACAAAACAAAACAAAACAAAACAAAACAAAACATCAGTTCTGATTTCTAAATTCATTTCTTAGGTACCAGCTTCCATTGAAAATTTTCTACAATGCAAATATTATTTTTCAGACTCAAAAAGTTACTGTGACATGTCAGGCAATCGAAAGATGTCCGTGGATTTAATAAACCTTCATGTGATTTATACTTTAGATTTTGATGTTGACTGGACTCTTGCAACTTAGTTCTAATATGGTCTGTTGCCCGTCTGTCAGCGTTGGTCTTTCTTAGTGAATTTAATTATTGGCACAAAGTACATTAGCCTCGACTTCTTTGTAGACAGATCAATGTGACTGGCAGTCAAATAAACATGGCTCATTATTTTAAGGTTTTACAATCTGAAAGTTGCCAAACCAGTGGAACAGGCCTCGTTATCTGTGGCTAACACTGGACGGGGGTTGCTTTCCTAGGTCTCTGTATCTATCTTCTGGAAGTGCGTTTTCTTAGAGACTGAAAGACTATAAAAAAAAAAAAAATAGGGCCGGGCATGGTGGCTCACACCTGTCACCCCAGCACTCGGGAGGCAGAGGCAGGAGGATTGCTGAGTTCGAGGCTTGCCTGGACTACATAATGAGCTCAGAGCCAGCCTGAACTACAAAGTGAGACCCTGTCTCAAACAATAAATAAATAAATAAATAAATAAATAAATAAATAAATAAATAAATAAATAAATAAATATAGGGATTCAAGGTCAAGTCTAAAAATTTAGCAGAACTGTTTCATAGAACCAGAGCTAAGAAGACAGAAAGCGCCACACAGCGCCTGGCAAAGATGAGGGAGAGTGGTTCTGACCAGGCAATGATGTGCCCAGGCCGCTTTCATGTCACTTGAAATTCATGAGTTCAGACTCAAAGTAAAACCCAAAGATTTTAGCGGTTTCTATTCATATTGTTATTGTTTAAAATTGCTTCAATTAAACATAAAAAATTTCATAATGTTTTTTGGCCATTGCATGGTTTCCTCAAAAACGCCATTTCAATGATTTAGAGCCCCTGTTAGGAAATAAGGCAGAAGATTCCAGTAACAACGTGTTCATTACACTGAGAATATTGTTTCTGAAAGGAAAAGTATTTTGTGCAAAACATATTTGGTATTTTTATTACTTAAGAAGCATCTTAAAAGTTTAGCAATTTTCAGAGTTATTGGAGTACAGGCACTATTTTTTAATGTTGGCTTTATGCTTCTAACTGTTCTATGTTTATTCAGTTTTACAACTTTATTTACAAAATTTACGTTGAAGGGAAGTGGAATTTTCTTTTTCCATAACACAGTTTTTAAAAAATATTTTTGTCATACTCCCAAATATGCTGTCATTATTTCTCCATTTAAATAAAACATTAGCAAATCTGTAGAACAGTGAGAATATCAAGTTCCTAGAGAAGAAGGGTGTGGTGGTGCTAACACTGGGGACACTGAGGCAGGAGGGTTTCTGGCAGTTTGATGCCAGCCTGAACTCCATAAGAGATGAAGACCAGCTTGAGCTACACAGAAATCCTGTCTCAAAACATAACCTTAGACTCACTTAATTGAAAGATGTTTTAAAGAAAAAAAAAAGGAGGAATCAATATATTTGGGATGTATATGATCTTGAATTTCTAACATCATTCCATATATGGCAAAAATGAATCCCAGATTAGTCATATATTTTTCAAGATTCTGTTCCAGTATGCAGGACTCAAACTTGAAGTTTCATCACTCCCATTCTGATGAATTATAAAGGATCTAGCCTAGTCTCATTCTCCGTAGATTTGCCTCAGTTTTCTGAGTAAGATGCAAATTTGAAACCCTATTCAAAGGACCTGAATTAACAACACGATTAAATTGAATCATAAAATTGAGCCAAATAACATTAATTTTTATTCAGTTATTCATATACTTGATAAAGGTGGTGGTACCAGAGCATAGGCATTATTACAGAGCCTGAGGATTCAGCATCCTTTAAAATCGATCTGCTTCCTGTTTCAAAGGAGAACAAGCCCATGAATCGATGCTAATTCTATTGGCAAACATAATGACTGTACTCTTTGTCTATATTTTGTCTTCTTTAGCATAAAATCATGTTAAGGTTCTTGTCATTTTAAAGACAAGGGAACAAATTTTAACGTGGTAATGATATACTGCGATCACATTGAAGTGGGAACTTACCTATGTACAAAAACCAATGCTTTAAAAGGAATAGTTGAATAACTGGGAAATATCAGATTTCTCAGTGAAAGAGCAATATGAGTTCTTGTGATGAAGCAAACATATCGATATGAATGTTTTATAAACCATCTTGAAGCTTTCCCCACAGGCAGAGAGTGAGTGTGTCACGTTTCTACATACTAAGACATCCCCAGGCCAGGAAAGGTGGTGTGCTCCTGTAAACACAGCACAAGGGAGCGGAGCGAAGAGCAGCAACATGAGCTATAGGCACGCGGAGCTATGTCACGAGTTCAAGGCCAGCCTGGACCACTTCTGAGAAACTGCCTGGAAAAAAAAATAAATAAAGGTCTGTAATTAAAGGTCTAAATTCTTCCACTTCTAGGTATTTTAGAAAGATCATAGATATAAACTGTGTCCCTTGTTACCTCTGGTAAAGCCTTTCCTGGGCCCACACTGTCAAATGTTAGTATAATTCTGTTACTTTTGTTTTGTTACTTTATTACTTTATTTTTTAAAAGAGGAGTGTGCAGATGTCTTTTCATGGTTTTTCAGCCATATGTATATATATATATATATATATATATATATATATATATATATATATATA
>PVIC010018730.1:0-31278 GCA_004025085.1 Thryonomys swinderianus
CTCTCTCTCTCTCTCTCTCTCTCTCTCTCTCTCTCCTCGCTGTGCATATTTATCCTAAAATTTCTTTTTTTTCATTTTACTCTGGACCCTGGGTTCAATTCTTAGTTCTGAAATGTGCGGTTTGGGATTAGGGGAGAATCACGGAGCTGGGCCCCTCTGACACACTTTCCCCTAATCTTCTCCCACATCTGTTTTACTCACTCCCAACACTTTGGCCTCCTACTTTTTCACCCCGAGTCCTGTCCCCACACAGGGCCCTGTGAAAAGCGCCAAGTCGCCTTTGGCCTGCTCGTCTCCAGACCGCGCGCTCCTGCGCCACCTCGTGGTGGCTCTGGGGAGCTACAGAGACGCCTCCTGTTCTTTCCCGACGTAGGGTCCAAAGCTGCGCGAATGCGCATCCGCGGTAGAAATAATCCTAGGCGCAGAAGCGAGGTAGCTGCTCTCTGCCTTGGAAGTTCCTGGGGAATTGCGATCGGGACCTGCCTGGAGGGCCCACTCAGGTGGCGTACACATGGTCGGGGAATAACCACCAGGTGACCTCTTACAGGTCACAGCGGGGAACGGATTGCGCAGGTGTTTCGCACCGGAGCAGCGCAGATGGGCCGTTCCTGGAGGTTCTGTTTGTGCTGACAAGTGATAAGTAGCGGGAGGAGGCGGCATTCACCCCGGAAGCCCGCGGAGCTGAAGGAAAGCACCCCACGAGCCCAGCGGGCTGCCTTGCCAGTGCTGACCTCCCAACACTACTGTTCCCCCACGGAGTGGTACCCCGCCAGGTCTCCCAGCACAGCGACTTGCGAGCCCTTCTCCCCTGTTTTAGTTGCTCCAGCAGAGCGCCAGCTGTCCACAGGAAGGACGTGACGCCCTGGAGTGAGTGCCTCATGTAGAGCCTGCGCTGATGGCATTTGCCAAGTGAACGGACTGTCCCAGTGTAGAGGGTACAAAGCAATCTGAGTTGTTACACGGGAAAACAAGGTTCTGAATGACGACATGCTGTGTAGCCCCCGTCCCTGTGGAAACGAGGTGGGTGGGATGGTTTTCTGTGAACTGACAAGTGCTCAGAGGTGCTGGAGTGCATCTTAGTGGGAGAGGCCTGGACTGGCACATACAAGGGTGTGAGTTCCTCACCAGCGCAAGAGAGAGACAAAACCAGGGACAGAGAGAGGAGGAGGCTTTTTTAAAAAGTCTATTAAATAAACACTAAAAGTTATAACATTTCTGGAGATTTTTTGTATTGAGGGGGATATATTGGTTGGGGCCATTTCATGGACGTATACAACATTCAGTAAACTCTGGATACATACTGCTTATTATGCCTTCATGTTATTATCAGGAAATATTTCATTAGAGGAGGTGGCATTTGAGATTGACTTTGAAGAATGGATCAGATCACCTTTTTATTTTATTTTATTTTATTTTATTTTATTTTTTTGAAGCAGGGTTTCACTATGAGTTCAAACTGATCTTGAACTCACTATGTACCTGAGGCTGGTAACAAACTCAAAGTGATCTCTTGAGTGCAGGAATTATAGCCATTTGGCCTTGTGCTGGACTCCAGATAATGTTGTGAAAGGTGGATTGAATCGTGCTTTGAAATAGGCATTGGATCAGGTCAGAGATGAGGCAGAAAAAATATTCTAATGGAAGGGTGGGTGTGGGGTTTGGTGGTTCAGAAGTCTGCATATGCTTAGAGGATGGTAAGCCGCTCTGGGCATGAGCAGCAAACTGACTATAAAGAGTGACAAAGCCATCAGCATTTATTGGTCCTGTTGAGACTTCAGCGTTTTTCTTAATTTGGCAAGCAACAGGGGGTCTTTGAAGGTTCCCCATAAAGACATGTTTCTTTATTCAAAAACAAAGATAATATGAAACACACCTGGAGAAGATGGCTGGAGGAGAGACCCCAGAAGCCTGGATGTGGATCAGATCTAAGGGAGGACGTCGCATGGGGGAGAGGAAGCCTCACTGGGGACGACCTCACTGTTAGAGTCCTGCTGGGGGACAAGTGTCAGAGCCTGTGACCCTCAGATTCAATCTGCTACATAACAATGGCTTCCCTCCACCCTTCCACGTCCTTTGGCTTTGCTACAGGTTCAACTGACATAGGACAAATGAACAGGAGAAAGCCATTTAATTAAAAACAGGAGACTTGGAGAAGGGACCGTGGCTGCAGCTTATGTAGCGCCCTGAGCTCCAGAAAGGACGAGGGACTTGGAGCTCAGGACAGGTGAGATGCCCACCTGAGTCATAGGATGGCGAGAGAAGGACTTGTTGTGCGAGTAAAGTTATCTTGTTATGCAGATAAGGTGTATCTAGCATTAAAAGTTGTTTATAGCAATAAAAGTTTTGTAGAGCGACTTCTTCCTATACAGACACTTCTATTGGTATAGACCATCTTGATATCCGGGTATTTCTGAGGACAGTGTCCAAGAGCTCTCCTGTGCCTCTGATGTTAACCACTTGCACTGTGTGGGGTGACACAGTCTCATCTCCTGTAGTCACATCTTGCGTGCTATGCCCTGAGGGAAGCAGCTCCTACAACACTCTGCCACCCTACCTGCCGAGCCCGAAGGTGGGCCCTGCCTGGGCTGAGCTCCCTGGATGCCCCTGTCTGCTCAAGCATCTGCGGAGAATGGTGGCTTATTACACCAGTGAGTGTCTCAGGGAATAACCCACCACGCAGAGCAGATGCTCACAGAAGACAGCATGCCAAGACCTGCGAGATCCACTCACATCGTGTGAGTCGGGGTTCTCATCCCAGCCCAGCACTTTCAGGACGTTCCTTAACTCCTCTCAGCCTCAGTTCCCCATTTGAGTAGAGGGGACTAAAAGTAGCGCCTGACATTAGGACTACTAAACAGTAATCTGGCCCTCACTGTTACTGGTCAGGGAGCTCAGTGAATGTGGGAGGGGTAGCTGTGCCCTGGGAGAGACTGTGTGTAGCACACCACACTCTCGGCTTTTCTGGGCCTCCGTTTCTTCCTCTAGAAAGTGGAAGAGCTACAGAATGTCCTCAAAAGACAAGAGGAACCTCTTGCTCCTGCAGCCTGAAGACCGCGCCTTAACCTTTCGGCTGCTATGACCTCCCGCCGCCGGCGGGGGCGCCCGTGTCACCCGCCGTCCAGAGTCCCGCTCTCGCGCTGGGTTTGAACCGATTCTGCTCCGGACCGGCCGAGGTGGAGTGGAGGCAGGTTTCGGCCTGGCCCCTCGAGGATCAGCCCTTCTACCACAGGGACGCAGGGAGCGCCAGGTCCCAGAGAGCCCGGGCGTCCTTGGGCTCCTCCTAGCCGGCCAGGAAACTGCGGCACCCAGGGGACCCCGCCTCCCGCCCCTCCGCCCCTCCGCCCGGGGCGGGGACAGGTGCGCGCTCCCCGGCCGGCCGCGCGCTCCCGCAGAGCCTGGACCTGCACCCGCGGTGAGTGGCGGAGCCGCGGGCGGTTTGGCTTCGGCGGCACCGCGGCGTCCAGGAGCGGGGGTCGGGCAAGGGGCACGGAAACGGGGAGCTTTGAGAACGGCGGGGGCCAGTGAACTTTCCCCTAGTTTCACGCTGCCAGGTCCCGAGTGGCCAGCGGATGGGCGGGGGGCGCTTCTTCCTCGACTGGCCAGGTGAGGTTAGGACGGTGGACTCAGTTCCCCGTGCGCACAGGCTCAGAGAGGACGCGGAGCCGGCCGGGCATCTCAGCGTGGGGCCCTGGACGCCACTGCTACCGGCGAAGGCTGTAGCCGCCGCAGCCCGGCCACGTGCGATGCCTTGGAGAGGCTTCTGTGCCAAGGTCCGCCGCTGTGGGAGCCTGGAAGCCTTTCTTGGCTCTGGAGGGAGCGGAGGGAAGGGAACTCAGGTCCTGCCTGAGTTCTGGAGTGTCCTCCCTCATGGCAGCCCAGCCGCTTTCCCAGATGGGGACTCCTAGGCCCAGAGCAGGTGAGCAACCAGCCTGGAGTCACACAGCCAGTGAGCAAGGGCCTGGGGCACACAGCCTGAGATCCTGGGTAGACAGGATCCTGACAAGCACCGCCTGCTCTCTGGCTGCCCCCTATCTTTGCGAGGTAGAAATTGAGTTTGGGGGTACTACGAGGGCCAAGGGAAGCAAAAGGGAGGATAGACCTTCCTGTTTCCTGTGGATGTGAGCAGCATCAGGACTCAGGCTCTCAGCTGGGCTGCAGGACCACCGATCCATTCTTTCTCTCTCTCCCTTTCTCCCTCTCTCTCTCTCCCTCGCTCTCTCCCTCTCCCTCCCTCTCTCTTTCTCTTTCTTTCTCTTCCTCTCTCCTTTTTCTCTTCTTTCTTTTTTTTTTTTTTTTTGTCCAGTACAGGAGATTGAATCCAAGGCCTTCCCACTGAGCTACATCCCCAGCCCCCTCCCCGGCCTTGCTCTCCTTATCTTTTATTTTGAGGCAGGTTACACTGGGTGCCCAGACTGGGCTTGAACTTGTGATCCTCCTGCCTCAGGCTCCCAGAGTGCTGGGACAACAGGGGTGCATGACCAGTCTTTCCCCTGCCCATTTTTGCTGTGGTTCTGTCTCTTGGTCTCGCCTTTTCTCTGCCTGCCTGTTGCTCACTCTAGGCTTTGTGGTTTTGACTCTCCCTCCGAAAAACCACCCTAGTCCACCAGTGTCATTAGGAAGCAGCTGGGCCCAGGCCCAGGCAATGGCCTCAGAACTCCCAGGTTCTCCAGGAGCCTGGAACCAGGACCACACTGACCAGACAGATGCCTTTGCAGGAGCAGGATGTGTGCAGAACCCAGGCAACCAGCCATGCTGCCTGAGGCCATCCTGGGCCACATGCCCTGTGTGGCTCCCCAGTCTGACTCCCTGCCTATCTACACAGAGTGGGAACCCGGCATGGTGCCAGCCCTGGCAAGCCAGACACCACCTGGGCAGTGGGGATAGGACAGGCCCCTGTTCTCATGAAGACAATGCTCCCATGGGAGAGAGCAGCACTCAGCAGATAGACAGACCCGCCCCCCAGCTGGCATGTGACAGCTGGGTGTCAGAGAGCTGCTTGGGCCCCGTATGTCAAGGTCATATGGACGGGGAGGAGGTGGCCCATCCCACACAGCCAGGATGCCCAGGCCTGGGCAGAACCCACCCCCCACTGCCACTCTCCTGGGCCAGAACACTCAGTTTTTGATGCATGGATTAAAAAAGGGGACACTGTGCAGCTTAGTGGGCTGTGGCACACGTGAGACCCTGGGGTCAATCTCTCCAGAATTGCAGGGTGGGCGGGGTCAGGGCATGGTGCTGCATCTCTGGCTTCCCTATCTGCCCACCTGTTCCCGGCCCTCCTGCTGTGCTTGTTTCTGGGCTTCTACGGTCATAGAAGGGGCCCTGGGTTCTGGGAGATCTGCCGTTGGGGCATTTCCCACACTGTGCTGGTCCTGGTTCTTCCTCCCCAAGCCAGGTGCTGGGGGCTCCTCTGTCACAGGGGCAGGCTTTGGGCTAAAGAGAAGACACTGAGCTCTCACCTACAGACCCGCGGTGACTCCTGTGCCTCTTGCCTCACTCCGACTGCTGCACCACACTGACCTGCCTGCTGTTCTTTGAACACCAAGATCCATTTCTGGGACCTAGCAGGGCCTTTGCACCTGCCGACTCCACCCTGGACCCTCCTTCACAGCTGTACTTCCCTCCCTTCCAGCCCTTGCCACCAGCTGACTGACCCTCTGTTGTATTTTCTTTTTCTTGGTGGCTGCTTCTTGCACATTCCTGAGAGCAGGGATTATTGTGCAGCACATGGTGCATACCAAAAAACCCAGATTAAATGAACAAACAAAACCACAAGGCCATTGTAGACAGAGCAGAAAGTGCAGATGCACATCTCTCCCGTTGTTCCCCAGAGGGGCACAGGGTTGAACCAGGGCCTCCTCATGCCGAGCACACACTCTCCATACCCCAGCCCTGCGTTTGTCTTTTAAATATGGGGACCCTGACACCCTGTGTCAGCCATTCAGAGCTTCTCATGAGGTCTCAGAAACATCCGGGCCCTCACACGGGCCCTATGCCCGAGGCATCCCCTTACTCACGGTGACTGTTCTCACAGTGACTGTTCTCACGAGGATGCATGGCACCACGGAGGACAGAAGCACTAGGCCACCGCTATCTGTTTCCCAGATAAGGGGCAGGGGCCCTAGGAGGCAAGTCACTGCCATCTGTCTGCGCGGCTGTGGTCACCAGGCCCCGGAGCCATCCAGATGCCCAGATCCTGGGCGCGTCAATATGTAACCCACTGCCTCTGACCACACACCGCTTTCCAGCCGCCAGAGGCCATCAGCTCCAGCAAAGCCGCCTGCTGCCTTTAATAATTGACTGGCTCCTGGATTACAGGGCCATTCTGTGCCTCCTCAGCCTTGCCACATTCCCCCTCCTGCTGCCTGCCATCCAGCGCCCCCCCCGGGGGTGGTCACAGTGGGGAAGCAGGTGCTACTCAGGACACAGAGAAACCACGGGCCTGACCCTGGGGGGCTGTATCTTTGCATTATAGTGACTCTGGGCCTCAATTTATTTCTCTTTTTGTTTTTTGAGACAAGGTCTTGCTAGGTAGCCCAGGCTAATCTCAAACTCAGGATCCTTCTGCCTCAGTCTCCCAAGTGCTGGGATTACAGGCATGCACCTCCATGCCCAGATCTCTCTCTCTCCCCCTTCCCTCCTCTCCCACTCTGTCCCTCCCTCCCTCCCTCCCTCCCTCCCTCCCTTCCTTCCTTCCTTTTTCTCCCCACTACTGGGGGATCAAACCCAGGGCCTCATGCTAAACTACACCGCAACCCATTTTATTTTTTGTGTTGAGACATGGTCTCACTAAGTTGTCCGGGCTATGCTCAAATGTGTCTTTTTTTAATTTCTCTGCAAGACTTTTTTCCCAAGTTTACTCATAACCTTTTAGTGTCTTTTTTTTTTCCTTGAAATACTAGGGAATGAACCCAGGACTTTTTCATTGTCCTACATCTCAGGCCCTTTATATTTTCACTTTTTATTTTAAGACATGGTCTCTCGAAGTGGCTACGTTGCCCAGGCTGGGCTTGAACTTGCGATCCTCCTGCCTCAGACTCACAGAGTCTTGGGATTACAGGTGTGTGCCACCACATCCTGCTGAAGATTTTAAATGCCTTCGTTTTGCAATTCTAGAACCAGGCAAAACTTCATTCCATGTAAGTGTTTCTTAGTGTCTTTTTAAGGCAAGTCTAAACAGCTATTGTTAGATTTTGATTTTTGATAAAATTCTAGTTGAGGGAAAACCTGAGTTCCTAAATTGGGACATCAGGGAGACAAAGGAAATAAATATATTCGTAGCTTTTGGTTACTAAAATCAGTAAATATGTGTACATTCACCAGTGCTCAGTTGTATGTAAAATAAAAATGATAAGACAGATTTAACATTTTAAACAACATTAAACAAGCAAACAATATAGTTCAACAAAGGTAGAATAGGGCTGTTATGGTTGCCCCAATATCCCAAGGGTTTGTAGTCCCTCATCGTACAAAATGGCTTCTACAGTTCTGGCCATCACATCTGAGTTCCAGGCAGCAAAAGTATAAGACAAAAAGCACAAGGCTCGTGCAGGGCTTGCTATACCCATGGAGGCCAGGAGGGAGCCTAAACTAAGGGTAGGAGGTATTGTTGCCATGTGGGCATCCAGATCTGTGTGCCCAGGTCTTCCGAAACATTCCCCACAAACTAAAATTCCTGAATTTCCAATGACCTGCCCTAACTTGTAGATGATTGTTAGAAATTGTTTAACACACTGAGCAAACTGAAATGACAAGGATGCAGCCTGGCCTGCCCCAGGAGTTTCCACTTTGCCCATCACGAGCTAAATCTCATCAGAAAGGCTGTCTGTCCTCACTGACCACAAGCAATGGAGGACACCAAGAAGGTGGGCAGCTGGAAGATTCCCCACCCTGAGTAGACATGGCAGGGTGCGGCAGGGGCTCCAGGCCAGGCCGGCTCAGCACCCTTGAAGCCACCCAGGAGCTTGCTCTGCCCAGAGTCTCCCCTCCTGCCCTGGCCACTGGCAGAGCTTAGGGGTTATGCCAGGGAAGTGGGCAGCATGGAGCCCGGCTGCAGCCCAACCAGCTCTGTGCTCTGTGTGAGAATGGGAGGGGGCACTGGCCGGGGTGTTGGAGGTTCCTGGCAGGGCAGGACCACCTCCCTGCTGGTCCACCGAGGGCGGCACCAGGTCCAGAGGAGCTCAACCCAGGCCCAGTGGTTGGCCCCAGGGTGACTGGAGTTCCAAACTGCTAGGCGAACATTTTGCTGTTTTAATTTTAATAGTCATATTCAAGTTTTCATGTGAAGTAGAAAAAAATACCTGTCACCAAGCCTGGCATCTCTCCATAACAACAAAAGTGGCCTCAAAGTATGTCTGGCGGCTTGTTAGAGGGCAGACCAGAGAGAGCTAGTGACAGGGCAGATGGGTGACACTGAGACTCAGGCAAGTAGCTGGAGATGACAGAGACTGGTGCTGGAGGGCTGGAGTAGGCCTTCTCCCAAGGTCGGCAGGCTAGAGAGTTCTGTGCTCTCAGGAGAAAAAGAACAGAATGTAACTTTATTTCAAGTGACCATATTTTTATAGGTAATAGTGCACATGGTTCACAGTTAAAACTATATAAAAAGATAAGTACTGAGGTGGCACCAACAGCTCCAGTGTTTCCGGGGTGCCCAGGTTGCTTTTGCAAACACCACAACCCCTCATCTGAGACTGGGTCGCTTACCGTCGTCCCTTATCAGCGGTGCAACTGTTCTCTTTCCCTGGTTCTGGGCCCTGTACAGGTGGGCAGGTTCCAGCAGGTAGCAAGCTCTGTAGCTCGCCCCACCTGTGATAGCTGCTTGGATGGATTCCCGTATCTTGCTATTACAAGGCCACATGAATAAATAATCCTGAGCATGAGTCATTTGGTTCAGAGCAGGTGACCTTTGGCTTTGCAGCAGTATCGTGGTGAAAAATGGCAGCTTAAGATTCGTTTATTTTCCCCCATCGAGAAATGAAATGGTAATCTTTCTGCAAGTTCAAAGCTTATTTGTATTCTTTTCATTGTTTATACGCTTGGTCCTCTTTCTTGGGCTGTTCTTGATTTGTGAAACTCTTCTTTTGGCAGTACTGGGGATTTGTCTCAGCCACTTTCTCATCACTGGGACGAAGTGCCTGGTTCCCACAATCTAAAAGAGGAAAAGTTTATTTTCGCTCACAGTTTCAATCCATGGTCTGCTGGCTCCGAGGCGGAAAGTACAGGGTGAAGGACCTGGCAGAGGAAATCTGTTCCAGCAGGCAGCCTGGAAGCAGAGAAGGGAGGAGCCCAGGACTGAGCACATCCTTCTGTGTCATGCCCAGTGACCCGCCTTCAGCCAGGCCACACCTCCCAGGGGCACTTTAGGACTCATCTTGGAGGAGTGGATTAGTGGTTCCTAGAGGCCAGTCACCTTCCAAATATCCCTTGGGGGGATATTTTAGATAAGCCATAACAGGATTGGACCCAGAGCCTTCATGCTGAGCTTTGTCACCAGACATTTTTTATTGTGAGATGGGACCTCTCTAAACCACTCCATTTCCCAGGTTGGGCATGAATTTAGCCCTCCTTTCTCAGTTTCCCAGAGTGCTGAGACTATAGACCTGTAAAAACTACTTGTATATTAGAAAGATGAACTTTCTGTGTTTTATGTTGTGAATATTTTGCCAGGTTGTCATTTGTCTCTTGACTTTGCTGTTTGCTTGGTGTTTATTTGTTTTGGACACAAAGCCTCCCTGCGCAGTCCAGAATGGCCTCAAACTCACAGTCCTCCTGCCTCAGCTTCCTAGTGAGCTGGGATCATGAGTGGTGTCCGTGTGACCAACTGGTTGACAGAGAGTGTTTTAAATCTTTGATTATTTGCTTTCGTGTATTTTAACATTTATGGTATTAAATATATCAAATTTCTCTTTTCTGGCCCCTGGATTTATGAGTTTAAGAAAACCTTCCCAGTTTAAGGTTAGTGAAAAGGGACTTTGTTTTCTGCTGATAAAATTCAGTTTATTCACGTAAGAGAGAAGAGAAAAGAAAACCCTTGGCCACAGTGCAGCCTCCGCTGATGAGGCTCTTGTATCCCTCACTGATGCCCTTTTCCGTCCTCCCCAGGCTGACCTGACAAGGCAACGGCCCCGGCCTGGCAGCCGCCGCCATGGCCTTGCTGGTCCACCTGCTGGTCTGTGTCTTCGGGACGGGCTCCTGGGTGGCCATCAACGGGCTGTGGGTGGAGCTGCCCCTGCTGGTGACGGAGCTGCCTGAGAGCTGGTACCTGCCCTCCTACCTCACGGTGGTCATCCAGCTGGCCAACATCGGGCCCCTGCTGGTCACCCTGCTGCATCGCTTCCGGCCCGGCTACCTCTCCGAGGTCCCCACTATCTTCACCATCCTGACCGTGGGCACCATCACCTGCGTCCTCTTAGCCTTCGTCTGGAATATGACCTCCGAGGTGCTGAGTGGCCAGCACAGCATCGCCTTCATCGTCCTCACCTTCTTCCTGGCGCTGGTGGACTGCACCTCCTCCGTCACCTTCCTGCCCTTCATGAGCCGGCTGCCCTCCTACTACCTCACCACCTTCTTCGTGGGGGAGGGGCTCAGCGGCCTCCTGCCTGCCCTGGTGGCTCTGGCCCAGGGCTCGGGTGTCACCACCTGTGTCAATGTCACACAGTCACTGAATGCCACCCCAAGCCCTGTGACCACCAGCAAGACTCACAGCACACAGGTACGCAGTATTATGTGGTGTGCTCGGTCTTCACTGGCCTTGCAGGTTAAAGTGACCCAGGAAAAATGGACAGCAGAGAGGTCATGTGAGCGACATGTGTGTGGAAAACTCAAAGAGAGGCCAGATGACAGGAGTTTCCATGACCACTGGAAGGAACAGGGGCCTTGGCGTTCTGGGGGAAGGGCAAGGGACAGGAGGTAGGGGTGACACTGACACAGGTGGGGGTGAGTCGTCCTCTTGTGCTGAGCTGGTGAAGGTTGTCACCTGTCTCTTCCGGGACAGGTGGCTTCACTAGGCATAGTCCGCCTAGAGCTCAGCTCCTCTAAAGTGGGCATCTTTTCTGAGCTCCTCTGTCTAACCAGCTCGAAACACTCCATGCCGAGTTCACCGCTCAGGGGTGAAGAATTCTCTCCCAGCCAGATACCGGGGTGGTGCATCTGGAGCCCCAACCAAGTGAGGCCAGGCAGACCAAGAACATGAGACACCTTGAGGATGGGCTCATCTGGAATACTTGGGGGGGGCTCCGCTTTGCTGTCTGTTGTGTATGATTACTAATGACAGTTCAGTTCTGGGGTATGTGATCTGTCGTTGCTGTTCCCATTGTCACGTCTGCTCTCTGACCGTCCAGGGACCCAGCAGCCCCACCGGGGGGACCCACAGCCTGAAGACCGACTACCTCCCTGCACGCTTTTCACCACTGGTCTTCTTCCTGCTGCTGGCCGGCATGATGGGCTGCTGCCTCCTCGCCTTCTTCCTGCTCCAGCGGCGATCCCGGGCCCAGCAGGGTTCCATCGAGGACCTGCTCCAGTCCCAGGTCACGCTCCACTCCATCCGGCCACGCGAAGAGAAAGACATAGGCCCACTGGACCCGGTGGAGGACAGCGAGGGCAAGGGGCACCCAGAGGAGAAAGTGGCCGCCCTGCGCCCCGCACAGCTGGCCTTCATCTACACGCTGGTGGCCTTCGTGAACGCACTCACCAATGGCGTGCTGCCATCCGTGCAGACCTACGCCTGCCTGCCCTACGGGCCCGTCGCCTACCACCTGTCTGCCACCCTCAGCTCTGTGGCTAGCCCACTCGCCTGTTTCCTCTCCATATTCCTGCCTAATAGGTAACCCTACCCCGCCCTGGGGAGCCCTAGCAGGGGAGCACTTCATGTCAGAACCCTACTTTCCAAGCCCCACCTCCAGGCTGTATTACAGTGCTTTTCAGGCTGAGTGTGGTGGTGCACAGGGCGGCTGTTATGCATTGGGTCGAGATGTCCCCCAAAGCCTTATATAGTCATAGGTGGGGCATTTTAGAGTGCCTGATGCTGGGATTAAGGGAGTGTGATTACTAAATCAGTCCACTGGTTTGGCGCTGCCCTAATCCTGGTAGCCTGGATACAATGTAAGGGACAGAAAAGGGCTTGTCCTCTCCCTTGCTTGCTTGCTTTTGCTATTTTCTGCTTGCCATCACCTGGCTGTCCTCGTGACATCCCTCTCCCAAGCCACCCTGCCTTGGAGCTAAACAATCATGGACTCCAACCTCTACACACTGTGAGCTAAATAGACCTTTTTTCCTTTGACTTGGGACTCTTGGGTATTTGGTCTCAGCAATGAGAAAGTAACTGTGAGAAAGGCTGAGGCCCAAGAATTGCAAGTTCAGGCCTAGCCAGGCAATTCAGCGACTTAGACCGTTTCAACATAAGAAAAATTGGGCTGGGCTTTTAGATCGGTGTGAAAGTCTTGTGTTCAACTCCTGGTACTGCCCTCTCCCCCAAAGCAAGATAGTTTCCAAGCTCTGCTATTGGACAAATCACTTCCGGACAAATCTGTCAGGGCCCCCAGGATTTTTACCTGGAAACTAAGGGTCATGCTAGTTCTACTCCTAAGACTGCCAGAAGCCGGAGATGGGTCGATTCTGGAAGGTGCTGAGCAGCACCAGCGCACTGTGGGCCTGATTTGAGTGTCAGCACCACCTCCTGCAGCTGATGAGAGTGCCAGCCCATTGCTAGGGCTAATGATCAGAGGCCCAGGGCTGGAGAAAGGGACTGACCGGTGCCAGCCCTGCCCTCTCTGCCCTGTGCAGCTGCGGTTCTGTCCCTGAGCACTAGACACCATGCAGCTTGACCCTCCCTGGGCCGGAGCAGTGTTTCCACCTCTAACAAGCAAACAGATGGTTCTGATTCAGCACCTTCTACCACTCAGGGGAAATACTCACCTGGGGAACTTGACGTTTGGGTTCCCCATCGTCCGGGCCATTGTCCTGCCTTCATTCAAGAGCTGCCTAGACCTGCCCAGCGCAGGAGGGGAATGAGGGCAGGAGAGTTAGATAGAAAATATCCATTTGCCCAGAGCTGGCTTTTCTCTCTCAGGGCCTCAGAGCCACCGAGAGAAGGTAGCAGTTTTGATGGGAGACAGGACTGGAGGCCACAGGCCTGCAGAATTGGAGTAGCCCACATGTTAGACATGTGACATCTGAGAGCCGTGGGGTCCAAGAATCTTGGAGCAGGTGTCCCTTGTGTCAAGGGCAGAGCGTGGGTTCTCAGTCTTGGTGTCTTGGAGGCTGTGGACGGTGGACCTGAGGACAAGGACCACAAAAGAAAGCACTGTCATCAGTGTCAGGCTGGGACCTAATGGAAGCTCCTAGGACCTGCAACCTCCTAGAAACTGCACACTTCAGCTGAGACCAGGAAGGGAGGGATCATCAAGGTCTCACAGCTCGGGCACTATTTCCCTGCTGAGATCAAAACCACCTTTTCATCCACCCCTAGCTTCCTGGCTGCAGCTGGACTGGGGTTGCCCTGGGAGGAAATGGCCCCAGATCAAATACCAGGCAAGGCCAGTGGCTGCAGCCAGCCCTGCACAAGATCTCCTGCAGGTCCCCATGGGTCCCAGACCCCACTCTGCAGTGGGGACATCGAGGCCTCATGATCAGCCTCACAGTTAAGTGGTGGAACCAGGCTTTATGCCAGGGCCCTGTACACAGTCTGCTCTTTACCCTGTTGTCACTCTGGGTCCTACCTGTGGCCCTAAGGAGCACGTGGCCTGGCCTTGGGTGCCTCCCTGATCCACTTGAGTCAGGAACATGGGTCTAACCTTTAGCCCTTGGGTTGCTGGCCATTGCACAAGGTCCCCTGGGCAGAGGGGCTGAGGCCAGGCTGCTCACCTCCTCCTCTCTGCCCCAGATCGCTGCCTTTCCTGGGGGTCATCACCATACTGGGGGCCGGCTTTGGGGCCTACAACATGGCCATGGCTGTGATGAGTCCCTGCCCCCTCCTCCAGGGCCACTGGGGGGGCGAAGTCCTCATCGTGAGTATCCTGCCTGGGGTCCTGCCCCTCAAGACCAGGTGGGCGGGTCGCTTCTCGTTGGGGAGGGGCGGTCTCCCGGCCATGTGCACCCAACAGCGCCTGCTGTCATGTGCCCTGGCTCGATCACAGGGGGAAACCCTTGGGTTCACCTGTGGGGCCCTATGAGGTCTTCTTGGGCTTAGAAGTTATCCCATGGGTCCCCTTATCCTGTGAGGCCACCCTGCCAGTGAGGCTCATCTCACAGAGCCTCTTCTCTCTGCATCTGTCCCGCCTTTCTCCTCAGGTGATCTCGTGGGTGCTGTTCGCTGCCTGTCTCAGCTATATCAAGGTCATGCTGGGCGTGATCCTGCGAGACCGGAGCCGCAGCGCCCTCGTGTGGTGCGGGGCGGCGGTGCAGCTGGGCTCACTGGTCGGGGCGCTGCTCATGTTCCCTTTAGTCAATGTGCTGAGGCTCTTCGTGTCTGCTGACTTCTGCAGCCTGGACTGCTCTGCCTAGGCGGACCCCATCGCGAATGCCTGGAAGCTAGGACCCAGAGAGGCGAGGGTCACAGAGCCAAGGTCACAGAGCCCGCGGTGGGGTGCAAGGGCCAGAACTTGAGCCTCAGCACTGTGAACCCCACCTCTGACAGTGG
The DNA here is from genome assembly GCA_004025085.1 of Thryonomys swinderianus. Taxonomy (NCBI): domain Eukaryota; kingdom Metazoa; phylum Chordata; class Mammalia; order Rodentia; family Thryonomyidae; genus Thryonomys; species Thryonomys swinderianus. The sequence continues at coordinate 14,636 of PVIC010018730.1, forward strand.
GCGCCATCGGGATGGTGGGGGCGAATGGGGGGGGCGGCTTGGAAGCAGTTCTCCGCCCCGGGTGTGTGTGTGGGGAGGGGGGGACGTGATTGTTATTGTTTTACCTTTTTTAAGAAAAAATAAAGACGTTGCTTACTTTTACACTCAAATCAAAGAGAATTTCAGTGTGAAGTGAAAAAAATGTGTCAGTGTAATGGATGTCAGTCAAGGTCGAGCCGGGAAATGGGAAGGGTGGCCACAGGTTCATCCCCTGCTCCTCGCCTCAACCCCCACGTGCCCCTTTCCTCTGTTAGGACTAGTTAATGGTGTCACATCTTTCAAAAATCAAAAAGTATAGAATGGTGTCTTCCCAAGTGCTTTCAACACACTAACACGTGCACACAGCACTTTCATTCGCCCTTTTTTCATTCCTCCACAGACCATCCGAACATAAATGCAAAGATAGCCTTCACGTGTCTCATTTCAAAGAAACAGTAGTAAACTATTGTGCACCTTGGACTTTTCATTCCTTGAAAATAGAACATTCTTTTTCTTTGTCATTGCTATCTAGTATTCCATCAGAAGTGCCAGGTTAATTTCATCCATTTGGGAAGAAAATCAGGAATCAGACCTCCTGCTAATCTGAAAGACCTGAACAAAAGTGGGAGGGAAAGGAAATAGTTTTTCTACAAATAAGCATTAAACTAGACTACAGCACACATCACTATTGGCTGGAAAGACTACAAAAGCAAAGACCTCCCTCACCTTTTATTTTGCCAGGCAACCTGCCATGTACTTATTCCCCAGAAACTAGTCCTCACATACGGTGATGAGACAATGCCACTGTCACGGTCTATCCTGAGCTCATCTTCTTGGAGCTTGATGATGAGCTGCGTTTCTTGCAACCTGCTGAGGTCCTGCCCGTGCTGTCTCCTTGCTGTCTGCATTGCAGCGATGGCTCCTGGGGCCTTGTGCAAAGCCTGTGGGTTAGAACACGCGAGAGGCTCATCAGCTTTCTAGCCAGACAAGCACTCTAAGGAGGGAGAAGGAATTTATACATTCTCCACCACGGTGCACTTAAGAAAATGAAAGTTGTCCCTTTTCCGCACAAGAAAAAGTTAATTTTGTACTTGCATTTGCACTTACCCAGGCATAGTTGTGCCTGCCTGTAATCCCAGCACCCTGGGAGGCTGAGTCAAGAGGATCACAGTCCAGCCTTGTCAACTACTCCCTATCTCAAAATTAAAGAAAAAAAAAAAAGGCTGGGGTGTACCTCGAGGCAAAGACCTTGGACGTTTGGGGTGTTTCCCATCCCTCCCAGAAACACACTGGACCACTCTGCCTGGGCCAGCCCCAACACAGGCCGGCCTCGGGAGCCTTGGCCCTGTCAACTGTGTGCCCCAGTCAGGCTCCTCGTGCGCAGGGCGAAACCGCCTCCCTCAAAGGATCCGTAGTGGAGCAGCTGAGCTACTGGTACAAAGCTCTCGCCACCCGCAGACACAAAGTGCTCGGCAAATGCCGCTGCACAGTGGCTGCCATGCGAGCGAGTCCTCTGCAGACCTTTGCTTCCTGAGCTACATTCCGCACCCTCCTGCCCCAGCTTAAGTCATTTCCAGGCTGACTGGAGACGCAGTATGCCCCAAAGGCCATCGAGTGCAAACCAGCCCAGCGCAGGCCTCGGAGGATGGCAGAGCCCAGGTGGACGTGCGGGTTATCCCGGCTGCCAAGCTAGGAGCTGAGGCAGGAGGGTCGAGGAGCCCGGCCTGGACAAAGCCCATGAGATCTCAAAAAAAAAAAGTAAGTGGAATCAGGACTCTGGGATTGGCCTGGGGTTCGCCAGAGGGGGATTCCCAAGGTTGCACCCCAAAGCTGGCCTTTGGTAAGCGGAGGAAAGGAGAGGGTTGGCAGAGGGCTTGGGCTGGGATGGTTCCCACCCTGATGGGAAGGTACAGCTATAGATGGTGCCAGAGGCCCAGGCTCTCGGGCCTGATGGCTGTCCTGGATTAGTTTAGGAGCAACCCTTAAAGGAACCACTGAAAGCTACGCATAGTGGCACACACCTGTAATCCTAGATCTCTGGGAAGTTCGGAGGCAGGAAGATCACAAGCCCCCCCCCCCCCCCGACTACTTAGCAACTCAGCAAGACCTTGTCTCAAAATATTACAAGTTCTGGTGATGCAGCTCATAGGGAAGGTGGCCCTGGGTTCAACCCCCAGTACTGGAAAGAGGGAGATGGAAGCAGGCTCAGGAGCTGTTGTAAGACCCAGGGAGGATCCTATGCTACCCTGCAAGAGGCGCGCAACACAGACCGGAATGTGTACTCTGTCTTCCTTTAGGGGCCCCTCCTGGAGCAAAGGGACTCTAAGAAAGGACAGACAGCCCTCTGTCCACCTCCATGTGAGACTAGGAGAAGCCGAGAGAGGGAGTCGAGTGGGGTCCCCTTGCTATGTCCCAGGAGCACTAGCAACAGCCACATGATGCCCCTAAGTGGGGTCCCCAGGAGACTGTCCCTGCTGCCATTATGCCAAAGGTATGCATAGGGCAGGGTGACCTGCCTAACGCTGACCACAGACCAGGCCAGACGTTGTCCACTGGCCCATAGCCCCGGGGAGGCTTGACCTGGTCTGCCCGGTCTGGGTGTCCTGGGTTGGGCAAACCCAGCCCCTGCTCAGGAATGTGGAGCCACAGCCCTAGCCCTGCTGTCCCTCCCTCTCTGGGAGCTGATTTTGTTTGTGCTCACAAGGTGAACATCTCTGAAGCTGGAGCTGCCCTGCCTTAGACGCTGGTGCTTTGGCCAAATGGCCTGAGCCCCCTGAGCCAGTGATGCCCTGTCCTCAATTGTCCAGGCTCCACGAGGGAGCCTGAAATGCACACGCACACACACACACACACACACACCACCCAGCTCCACACAGAGTCTCGTCCCAGAAGGGTCAGTGAGGACGTTTAAGCCTTAATTCTTGGCACCCTGTGCCCAGTACCTGACGTAGCAGGAAGGGCTTTTCAGGAAATGAGGGAAGGTTTTTTTTTTTTTAATTCTGTACTGAGGATTGAACCAATGGCCTTCTCACTGAGCTACACCCTTGCCCTTTTTAGTTTTTAATTTGGAGACAAGTTCTCACTAAGTTGCTAAATTGGCTCTGGTAACCTCGCCTAGTGTGACTGGCTGAAGGCAGGATCTTATTCTACAACTGAATGACCCAAGGCTGAGTCTTCAATCCTCCAGATCCTCAGATTTATTCCTGAGGCCTGGTTTTTACTGTAGGAAACTTGAAACAGTAAATTTGCTTTATTTTTGTTTGCTTTGTTTGTTTGTCTAAGATGGAGTCTTCCTGGGTTGCCCAGGATGGTCTCTAATCCCTGGACTGAGCTTTAGCAATCCTCTTGCCTCAGCCTCCTGTGTAGCAGGAACTACCAGCAGACACCACACCAAGCTACATTTGCGTTGATTTACAGGTGATGTTTGGAGTCACTGGCAGCAATAGCACAGTGGAAACACGAGGCCCGAGTGTTTCCTCCTGAGTTCCAACAGCCAGAGTCCAAGGGTCCCACATCACAGCACGGCCATGGGACAAAGGTCCAGATAGGGGGACATCCAGCCAGAGACCCCCATTATGCTGGGACACAGCCCGCTCTAGTTGGCTCTGATCCGGGACTGTCCCCAAGAAGCTGCTGGTTGGAGTACCCAGGTGCCAAGGCTCATATGGGTCCTGGACCAGGGCAGGTCTGGAAAACCTGCCCTTGGCCAGGCCCTCTGAGGACACGTCCGAGCCATCTGTGGCTGACCAAGCACCCTCAGCCTGCTTATCCCCACCAAGCACATCTCAGCACCCATCACTCCATGGCTGTAAGCTAGGTGCTGTGCCACTCACACACAGTCCTGGCTGCTGGGGAGGCTGAGGCAGGAGATCACTTGAACCTGGGAGTTCAAGGCCAGCCTGGGCCACATAATGCGGCATTGTCTGAAGAAAACAAGTACTACAGCAACAAAGAAAACTCAACAGCTCTGTGCCTTTGAGAGCCTTCCAAAATTTTTTTTCACATTTATAAATATTTTATTAACACATGGTTACAGCAATATCCCCTAAAACATTTTAAATCAATTAATAAAAATTTTAAAAATATAAAGAGTCTTCCTACTGCACCCTTCCTGGTGGCCCTATGCCAGGGCACAAAGCCATTCTGCAGCCATCAGCTTTTGTAAGCCTTGAACTCTACCCCAGGCTTCCCTATTTAATTCTCTCAGAAGCTGCAGGAAACGTTTCCTGTTATTACCAGGCCAATGTGATTAATAAAGAAACTAGCACAGAGAAGTTAATTATCTTGCCTGGGGTCACACAGCCAGTGAGTGGCAGAACCAAGCCTTGGACCCACACCAACAAGGCTCTACCTCACATGGCCTTCCTGTGCCACAGACATGATCTCAAGTCGTGATCATCTCTGACTTGATCTTGAAAAGGTGAATGCCACCTACCCACACTCCTCAGCAAGGTGTCAGAGCAAGTCTATATAATTTTGAAAAAAAAATAATTTCACTATTAAAACTATGATTAGGCCTAGGTTTCCTGCCTACAGGCCAAACAAGGCATATCCGGACATAATTCTATCTTTACCTCCTATAACAACAAAGATCCCAGTGGTCTCAGATGCAGTGATGCCTGAGGACAGAACTATATACCAGGACCCTCATCTATATAATTCCTCATCGTTCTAAGATGTACAAACCCTCTGCCCTCTGAGTGACCTGTTACATTTATTTCTCCTGATGTACTGTATAAAACTGTGGCAAGCTTGGGTCTTTTGTCCTTGCTGCCCCAAGTAGCATGGATCAGGCCCAACCAAGTTCAACTTCTCTAAGTCCCATTTCTATGTATTAATTGATTCACCTTGTGCTGTGGGGCTCACAGGAGACTAGAACTTAACTGCAGAAGTTCTAGTTACATTCCCTTTCCTAGTCCCTACAGCAAGGGAAGCAAAGTTAGTGCCGATAGGGCCCTGCTGCAAGTGTGAGTTCCAGACAGGAGCCAAGACTTTAGGGAGAGGTGCTGGCACTGCCCCAGGGTTTCCTGCTTTTCCTGGTGCCCTCCCAGGAATGAGATCCTGGAAAGCAGCCAGATACCCTCTGTCCTGGGGTTGCAAGGACTTTGTCCTTCACCTGGAAACACCAGCTGACCACCAGGCCTGGGCTGCGCAGGGAAGAAGGGGCTGCCCCACCTGACCACATGTCTCCAGTTGCATCCTCCAGGGCCAGAACTGAAGACAGCTGTCCCTCCAGCTGAGGAAAGGCACAGAGCCACCCAGCACTGAGGCTGCCACGACCAGTCTCCTGTTTCTCATCCTTAGCGCCCCTCCTTAACTGTTTTCAGGACACAGAGCAGCCCTGAGTAAAGACATTTCCTTGTTTCCTGCAGCTGGAAATGGCCACATGACCATGTCTAACACCCAGCATCCTTAGATGGGGTTAATTAGAGAGGCCTAAGTGACATGGTCTCTGTGTTACTGCAAACGACCAAGTTGACAGCCTGCATCTCACGTGTCTGTGTAAGCTACCGCCCCCCCCCTTAAGTTTCCCTTCAAGTAGGTAAATGCCCCAAGATGAATCACTCTTGAAAATTCCTGTTAGCCCACAAGACCAAATTCCTAACAAGGCCTATCCAATCAACCAAGTGCTGACCCTTAAAGGGTTGGAGACAGAATCCCTACCACATAAAATGCAGGTGTCTCAGCTTTGAGCACCCCAACTCCTTCCCCAGAGTGGCTGTCCTTATTCCTCTTTCAGCCCCGGGGTGAGTCTGGGTGTCCTAGACTGTAACAATCAGTCAGACAAGTAGCGTAAGGTGAAAATAATATGTGCAACTTCTGTATATTTAAAGGAGAGGAGGAAGTCCTTTACTTTCCATTTCCCCCTTCCAGATGGCAGGAATATAAATGTAATGGCTGGATCAAGACCAGCTATCTTAGAACATGAAGAGGAAGTCAAGGGTTGAGAATAATCTACCTGCTGTATCAATACATACACACATAATCAGTCACCCAGAATGTGAACTAGAAAGATGTATACAAAAATGTTAGCCTCGTTTGTTCTAGGGTATGTGAAGAGATGTGATGTCAGGTTTGTTTGTCGTTTGTTTGTTTGTTTGTTTTGCAGCCCTAGGGATTGAACCCAGGACCTTACACTAATCTCCATCCTTAGCCATGTTTATTTTCTATGTTTTATTTTGAGACAGTGTCTCACTTAGGCACTAAATTGTCTAGGTTGGGCTCAAACTTGCAGTCCTCCAACCTCTGCCTCCCAGAGAGCTAAGGATTACAGCAGTGGGTCACCATGACCAGTTTTCTTCTTTTTAATCTTGGTATTTTGCTGCTCTTTGAATTTTTCTCTGTGTATGTGCTATTTCAAAATTCAGCAAAAAGAACGTCTAAAAAGGGAAGGTTCTTATAAATAGATCCTATTGTTTAACGCTCTCACAAAGCTCCAAGTGAGCCTCCAAAGGTCGGTGCGTGCTCCTGACTCAGAAGTTTTGAGGTCTTTGGCTGTGTTTCTTGTGTGTTGTGGGACTTTTTTTTCAGGTGTTCTGTTGAACAGCAAGCCTCAGCAGTGCGCCCAGCCTGCACACCGGGGGACTTCCTCAGCACACACACACTCATGGCCAGATGAGCCGAAGCTCCCTGCAGGCGCCAGCTGATGGACATCTACGCCACTGTAGTTTAAGCTCCTGCTGACAGGACAGTGACAGACACTGTCACAGCCAGCCCTGTGCACCCTGTGAGGCTCCAGGTGTCACAACGCAAGTTCTAATCTGGGTCTCTGCTCCTTGCTGCAGAACCCTTGGCAGCTCGCTGGCTTCTCTGAGTCCCGAGAGAATCTGTGAAACAGGGAGGATGACGATGCTCGGCCAGGAATGGTTCTGAGGATAATGACTGACATCCATGCACTTCCTGCCAGCCAGGATCTGCTCCCAGTGCTCTCCAGGAATTAGCGGCCTTCATCCACACAGAGGGGGACTTGAGTGATGCTCGCACAGCTGCTCTGAGGGGGTGACCACAGGACCTTGTCCAGTGCCAGCACTGTCTGCAGTCGCACCACCACACATCTTCCTACAACTAGGGATGCCTCCTGCCCACACTGTGGCTCCTCCTGTTCAGGCAGAGTCAGCTTTTGCACCAACATGAGCTGGATGGAGTGGACACACCCACAAAATGGCAGCTGTTCTTCTGTCCTCACAAAGGGATTGGAAGCTTCCTGGTTGGAGTAGTGCCAGGTTCAGGTGCCTGAGACACCAGCAGATAGGCACAGTGATATTAGTGGGGACCTGGGTGCCCTTCCTAGTTCCTTTCACTGTGTAAGCTCCCTGGAGCCGAGCCGCAACCCCACCCATCAGAATAGGAGCTCAGATCATGTTCGGTCACAGAAAAACAAAGCGGTGCTTTCTGCAGGCTTACTGTAGACAGCACCGTCCTACCCTGGCTGGGTTGCTGCTTTGTGGCCAAGGACTCCCGGATTCAAGCAGCAAAATGGTGACCAGGATCGGTAAGAACCACAACTGTGTCTGCCCCACGCCGCCTTTCTCCAGTCTCTGCTGGTAGCCTCCTTGGAGTCAGGTAGAGGCTGGGCCGCACCGTGAGCCACACAGGGCCTTGGCACCGTGCAGCTCGCAGCTGGCAAGGCTGAAGTCACAGACGTGATAACACAGGCGGTCGGAACCAGGGCTCCAAGCCCAGAGCTGAAGACACATTTGCCACTGCAGGAAAAGCTCAGAAAACATTTAGCAATTCCGGACAGTTTCACTGTGGACCTTGAAGCTGAAAGGGGTGGATCTCCCCAGCTGATGTCCTCAGACTGCAAAGGAGCCCAGGGTTGCTGCACAGGTCGTAAAATGGGCGCTCGTGACTCGCATGCTGGAGAAACCACACAGTCCAGGGAGAGTGTATTGTGTGGATACGCACAGAATGGATCTTAAGTAACATCTTTCTATCTCAATGTTGGTGAGCAGTGGTTTCGCCCGGTCTCCCCTGCCCCCAGCTCCTGCTTCCTTCCTTACTAGGGTGCCCTCTAGTGCCTCAAGGCTGTACTGAGACTTCTGACTGAGTCCTCATCGTGTGTCTGGCCTCTGATCTCAACTCTAACTCGAGGAAGGAGCAATGGTATCTCCAAGGTCACAGGTGTAGGGATTCGAACACTCACTTTGTGACTAAGAAGTGATGGCATCTAGAGGTTGTCCTGCTCTGCTCTACAAAGTCCATACTTGAGGGTTCTTAAACTTGACTGTTCATCAGAATCTAAGTTTATAAAATATATGCTTTGGGCCCGGAAGGTGCATTTTCAGAAGTCTAAAATAAATGTAACAGGCATATATGGAAAATACTTTCCCTGCTCCCAGGGTCCTTTCCCTGAGAACCGAGAGCTGCCACACTTGCACTGTGCTCCTGGCCCCGCCCAGTCACTCACCTGAGAGCCAATCAGACCGTATCTTTCGAGACCTGTTATGGCAGACAGTGTTGTGGGCTGGCCTCCTGAACTAAGGACATTTGCAGGAGGGAGGTGGCCTGTTCAGTGCACATGCCTTCCCCAAATAAGAGTCAAAAATCCCAACAAGGGAGCACAATCGTCCACTACCTCCTTGTTTTGCTGGGGGAGGTGCACCCCACCACACCGTCCTGCTTTAGGGTTCACAGGGAGGCATCTCCACTCTGACACACCTTTGTTAGGTTCAGGCAATCAGAACATGAGACACACTAGACCTTGGGCAGTGTGTTCAAAAGAGGCAGATGTTGGGGCCGGGGATTTAGCTCAGTGGTTCTGCCGCCTGCCTCGCAAACGCAAGGTCCTGAGTTCGATCCCGGTAACTACATACAACAATGCTGGGCATGGTGACTCACGCCCACCAGCAATTAGTACCACATACCACAGTGCCTAGCGTAGTGGCTCACTCCTGTAATCCCAGCACTCGGGAGGCAGAGATAAGAGGATTGCTGAGTTCAAGGCTTGCCTGGGCTACATAGTGAGCTCAGGGCCAGCCTGAACTACAAAGCTAAATCCTATCTCAAGAAAAAAAAAAAAAAGAGGCAGATGTCTTAGCAAGAACTAGTCTTGGGATTTTTGCTCCTCAATAAGTATGTGTATGTGTGTATACATGTGCAAATGTGGGTCATGTGTGTGTGTGTGTGTGTGTGTGTGTGTGTATGTTTTGTTTTCCACTGTTCAAATCTAGAGGGATGTAGACCAGGGCAGGATGCTGGAAGATGTCACATTAGGGAAGAAAGGAGGTGCAGGTTCCTGAAGGAGCCATCGATGCCCCTGGATCACCACTGGACCCATCATTCTATTCTTTTCTCAGGTCTTTCTGAGTTGTTTTCTTCCATTTGCAATCCAATGACTTCTGACTAATTCGTGGGGGGGGAGGAAGGGAGGGAGGGAGAAATTATCAAATCAGATGATACAGGGAGAGAAACCGCAACTAAAAATCTCATGGACTCCAAAGCTGATGATCCCTCCTAGGCCCTCCTAAAGCTCAAGTTGCCATACAGATCCAAAAAAGTCACTCTGCCACTTGAGTTAATTCTCTTCTGTCAACTTACAAAGTGGGTGTTTCTCAGGAAACCTAATCTGGTGAAGTAGCACCCTTTCTGCAGCGACCTGGAACACCCACTGCATCCCCCAATTACACTGCACCAGAGGGACCCCTGGGGTCCCAGGGAGCATGCTTTAAAAGCCCCTGGGACTTTCATATTTCTGGTGTATCCTGGCTTTCAGTGCTGACCTCTCCCTGCTCCGCTGCAAGTTTCTAAATAAAAGTATCTGAGCTCTAACTACAACCTCCTGAGTTTCTTGGGGTCTCAGATTGGGTGGCACCTCATGTCATTTCCCTCGGCAACCGTCTCCCACAATCATGACCATCCTCCCCAGCTGACATGCCAGCTGACTCCATGTGTGTGGCCTGAGTGGCCACAGCCATGGAGATGCCTGAGGGACATCTGAGTCCTCACTTTTCCCCAGCACTCAGGGGCGGGGGGAGCTGAGACTCTGACATCCACTTCCCCGGGAATGGTAAGCACGCCAGGCCTCTTAGTCAAGCAAGTGACACAGGTGGTGACAACTCTGAATAGACGCATCACCCCAGCGGTGAAGAACCTCCCATGTAGTTGTTCAGCTGTCCATTCATCAAATAGTTACTGAGCCCCAGGGTGTGTCAGACCCAGGGCCAGCTCACTGTTTACTCATTTGGAGATACACTGTGTGGGCACAGGAAAGACACTGTACCTCTCTCAGCCTCAGTTTTTCTAGCTGGTAAATGGGGGTAATGTTATTTGTCATGATGAAAGGAGATCACGCAGAAAACACTTTGCTCAGAGCCCCAGCACACAGCAGCCAGCTGATAAACTGCAGCTGGTGTCGTTATGCCAAGAGGGTGAGATCTTTGCCCATAAGGTTCCAAGAAAGCTAAGGTTACAGTCCAGGTGCCCGGCTGGGAATCCTGGCTCCACTCCTCACTGAGTGACCTTGGGCCAGTCCCTCCATCTCAGAGAGCCTCAGTTTCCCCTTCTAAACAACTCCCACCACCACTGGCCTTGTTAAGAGAGGGAGAAGAGAAACCAGCAAGTACCCAGCACACGACAGGTGCCCCGGGTGCATCTCAGCTCCCATCCTGTCCTCTTGCTGTCCTGACACAGGGACTGTGGACAGCAGGACAGGGTGTGGCCGCCCACCTGCTGCAGTCAGTGGCCCTGGCAGAGACACTAGCAGCGGCTCTGTGGAGCCAGGTGGGTCAAGGAGTCTGCACTACTAATGGGTCCCCGGGAGATACTCCTGGGCCTGCACTTTGAGAACCTCTGGTGGGGAGCACAGTGAAAAGCCGGACTGCTTGGGTTCACCTCCAAGCTCACCCCCTGACTTCCCTGTGGGAGCCTGAGCCAGTGCCCTGGCCTCTCTCTGCCTTCACGTCCCCATCTGTAAAACAGGAATCCTACTGGCCAGCCTCGCAGGCAGGTTGTGAGGAGCTGGCCCCACTGAGTTAAAGGGTCTCCACACATCACTGTCACTCTCACCATCTCCCCAGCCTCTGTTGATGCCCACAGTTTCGGGGGTTGGGTTTCCTCATAATTGGGGTACACCCAGGGAAGTGTGCTCATATGAGAACATCACTGGTCATCGTGGACTGAGGGTTTCACACAGCTGGCCTCAGACACCCTCGGGTAAGAAGGACAGGAGGACAGACAGAGACCCATGTCCCCTTGCAGTGAGTCTGAGAGAGGCCAGGCTGTACCTGGTACAGCTCTGTCCCCAGAAAGGAGCCAGAACTGTGCCCACAGCCCACACAGAGCCTGGGCAGCACATAGTGCAATCCCCTCCTGGCAGAGGGGACCAAGGTCACTGATGACCCAGGGAAATAAACATCTGGACAGCGGTCTGCTAGCACTGAGAGTCCTGGGAGGCTCTTGAGGCTGCAGACCCAGAGGTATCCATCCTACCAAGCTCTCAGCACCAGGGTGGAGACCCAGGAGACACAAGCTCAGTTCAACGTAAGAGGGTGACCTCAAGGCCACACCGAACCCTCCAAAACATGCCTAAGGATAGAAACGAAGTCCCTGACTCCTTGCCTTTTCCAAACTATGTTCAAAAGGCCACTGTTTCATGAAGGTAAAATCAAGAAGACACCTCCTGGACCTATGGGGAGGGGCTCCACTCCCTTTGTCCCCTCTGTCCCCTTCCCTCCACCTCCCCAGGGGAAACCTAGGCCTGAACCTTAGTTATGGAGGATTGACAAGCAGGGCCTGGGGCAGGACAGGCAGCTCTCCAGCTCCCTCAACAGGGCGGGCCAGAGCCTAGGCAGGACCTGGGGACAGGGAAAGGGACACAGCCTCCTCTGACTGACAATACTTGTGTCCTGTCCAGGTGTGCTGGGATGAGGAGGGAATCAGGGACCCTCCCTGAGTGGTGGGCTCAGTCCAGGCGGCCTGCGCTGCCACCTGCTGGCCCATCTCCTGCTCCAGTCTAGTGACTATTGAAGGGGCTAAGAGACACTCAGAGGAATTAAACTGCAGATTCCCCCCACATAGGGTCAGGAGTCGGGGGCACCCCAAGCCTTGAGGGCACAGATGAGGCACAGGAGCACGTGGCCCAGCCCTTTTCATCCATTCCAGGTGATGGGCCTGAGTTTGCCAGTGCAGGAGTTTGGAAGGTCACAGCACCAGGGAAGAGTGACGTCTGTCATTGTCGCCATCCCTTTTTTCCAGCCAGGGGTATTACAGTTTGGTAAGTGTCCCCCAAGATCCTCCTGTTACCTGTGTCACCTGTGTTTGTGACTTGAAGTGTTTCATCTTGGAAGACTGAGAAAAAAATCCCTCATAGGTAGTGGGAGAGCCTCATAAAATGTGAACACCTGAGGCTCTTATAAGGAATTTGTGTTTGGACTAGGGATTGAACTCAGAACCTTTGCACTGAAACACATTCTCACCATTTTAAAGCAATTTTTTTTCTAAACTTGAAACTGGGTCTCACTAAGTTCCTAAGTATCCCAGACTGGGCCGAAACTTTCAGTCCTCCTTCCTCAGTGTCCCAGAGTGCTGGGATTACAGGTGTGTGCAACACCACATCCAACTTTTATAAGGACATTCAAAAGGATCAGACCCAGACCATAAGGGAGAATGATTCTCCCCCCACCCAGTGGGCTTGAGTTTATCAATAGTTTCAAGTGTGATGATTGCTGCTCTCCAAAAGAAATACAAAACTGCCAGGCATGGTGGCTCACGCCTATAATCCCAGCACTCCGGAGGCAGAGGCAGGAGGAGGATTACTGTGAGTTCAAGGCTTGTCTAGGCTATATAGTAGTTCAGGGCCCGCCTGAACTTCAAAGCAAGACCATCCCCAAAAAAAAAGAAAGAGAGAAAGGGAGAAAGAAGGAGAGAAAGAAAGAAAGAAAGAAAGAAAGAAAGAAAGAAAGAAAGAAAGAAAGAAAGAAAGAAAGAAAGAAAGAAAGAAAGAAAGAAAGAAAGAAAGAAAGAAAGAAAGAAAGAAAGAAAGAAAGAAAAAACCACAAAACTTATGGATGGCATCACTTTGGAGAGGGTATTTTCAGTGCCACAACCACTGGACTGGTATTTATGTAATACCAGGAAACTCTATAAATTGACAACAACCAGGTAATCTAACAAAAAGCAAGCAAAATAAAAGTAAAGGTAAATGGGGCCGGAGGGTTAGCTCAGTGGTTCCAGCACCTGCCTCACAAGCGCAAGGTCCTAAATTCAATCCCCGGTGACCACATACAATGCTGGGCGTGGAGACTCACGCCCACCAACAATCAATACCACATACCACAGTGCCGGGCATGGTGGCTCACGCCTGTAATCCCAGCACTCGGGAGGCACAGACAGGAGGATTGCTGAGTTCAAGGCTTGCCTGGGCTACATAGTGAGCTCAGAGCCAGCCTGAACTACAAAGCGAGACCCTGTCTCAAAAAAAAAAAAAAAAAGTAAAGGTAAATGTTTTAAAATTTGAAAATAATTTCAATTAAAAACTAAAAAATAATTAAAATTAACCAGTTATTATCAGATCTTCTCATTGATAAGAGCACTTGTAGATGCAAATGAGCTCTAGAAAGTAGGACAGTTTTTGTAGAAAGGGAAATTTCCAAAGGAAATTTGGTGTGGGGATGTAATGAGGGGAAGGAATAAATATGATTCTGAAAGAAAATAAAAGAGGATGTATATAGGGGGTGGGGAGGTGTGGGTGGGTGCGGATATGGGTAAAAATGAGAATTGACTGTGTCATATATTGGTACAAATTCCCCAATGTTATGTGTGATTGTGAGACGTATATAAATTGTACCAATAAAGAATTCAAATTTTTTTTTTTTTTTTTTGCTTTTTGGAGACAGGGTCTCGCTTTGTAGTTCAGGCTGGCCCTGAGCTCACTATGGTGCCCAGGCAAGCCGCCGCGAACTCAGCAATCCTCCTGTCTCTGCCTCCCGAGTGCTGGGATGACAGGCGTGAGCCACCATGTCCGGCATTGTGGTATGAGGTGTTGATTGTTGGTGGGCGTGTCTCCACGCCCAGCATTATATGTGGTTACCGGGGATTGAACTCAGGACCTTGCGCTTGCGAGGCAGGCTCCAGAACCACTGAGCTAACCCTCCGGCCCCAAAGAATTCAATTTTTATAAATTAACCAATTATTCTAAACTAAAATAGCATTTAAAAATAAAACTAAGCAAATAAGAGTATTACAATAAAGCATACATATGAAAAGGTACTTCTAAAGTACCTTTTTAATAAAAATGAAAACATTAAAAGTAACAAGCATTTAAATACAATGCAAATTTTAAATAAGTGAACTAGAGGCATAAGAGTGAAATAGGATAAATCAGCAATTTGTAACAATTTTAAAAATAGAGCCAGCAATGTCAAATCAAATCAACACATGGCAAGAGAAGGTCAGTGCAGAGCGGTGCTGACAGTGTACTGTGGATGGAGGGTCCTGATTCGCTCCAGAGCCCGGGGGAGGGCGGGCAGGTGGGCAGAGGAGGAGGGCTGCAAAGTGGGTCTCGAACACGGCCCACATGTGTGCATTTGCCTGGTGTCCCCAGCCTGCTGCACAGAAGGCCTGTTGACAGCTTTTACCCAAAACAGCTTGCATCACTTATGCATTTGCAGTACATGCACACGCACACGCACCCATGCATTACATCCCCCATCCTCACTGCCATCCACTAAGGCCCACTTTCACAGAAGAGTAAAGTCACTATGTCACAGACACACGCCACTTAAGACCGCTTTATATTTGGAATCTGGGCTCCTGGAGATGACCTTCTCTGACAAATCAGGTCAGGTGAGAATATTCACGGTCAGGGCTACGCATGACATCAGACTGGAATGTTTTGTCACTAGACAGTCCCTCTCCCGTGATGCAGGAGCACGGTCACCATTAACTAAGCACCTAGTGTCTCCTAGAGATGTCCTCCTGACCTGCAGGAACCTGCAGGTAGAGATGCCACTCCTGGCCCTGTCATCCAGACAGACAACCTAGGCTGCCCTCTGCACAGTGTTTGCTAGGTGCGGATGGGCCGTATCATCATGCGGGAGGCACGGAGCGAAGCGTGAGAGCCTGGGACAGTGTGGTCCCAGCGTATGCCATTCATCCTGTTCTTGTGCTGCCCAACTGGGTAGTAGATGCCATTGAGGTTGGAGATACCACAGGTGTCAAACCACCACCCTGTGGAAGAGAGGGACATGGACCAGTCATGCTGTTACCTCCTGGGCTCCAGCTGACTGGAGAGGAGAGGGGGCCTCAGGCCTTCTGTTCTGGATGGGCCCTAGAGGGCAGCGTGGGCTCTGGCCACCCCTCCAGGCACTCTACACTCTGACATCCCTCCAGAATCCTCTGCATCCCGTGTCTCTCCCTGACCTTCTGGCTCCTTCATGGTACCATGTCACCTCCCTGGCTCTCTGGTGACCTCTCTCCATGAGTCTCTCCCTCCTGGTGGTCTCCATGCATGTGTCACACTGTGTGCCTCTGTCTGGCTGAGTCATCCTTCCCTGCTGCCTGTCTTGGTCTCTGTCCCTCCCACGTCACTGTCCCCACACACCCACTCCTTTCCTGGCCACGCCCCAGGCCGCACTTCCTCCCCAGCTCTCCCTCTGCCTTCCCTGTCCCACTGCAGCTCTGTCTACTGCTCTCCTTTCACTCCGCCTCTGTCTCTGTCCCCATCTGTCCCTGTTGCTGTGGCTCAGGTCTCTCCTGTCTCTGACCTTCCCGCTCTGTCTCTGACATTCCATCCCCCACTCTCTGACCTCTGTCCCAGCCCAGAAGGACTCCTGAGCCAGAGTTGGTGGGGAGCTGTCCCCTGTCATGTCCTGACCTCTGAATTAGGAAAGCGGGTGTCCTGAAGGGATCTTCGGGCCCGGTGGGGAAGGTACATCTGACCCTAACTCACCTCCAGACATAATTGATGCACAGTTGCAGGGGCAGTTGTCATGGTCCGCATCGATGGTGCTGAAGGTGCTGTTCTTTAGGATCGGGAAACCCCGGCGAGTTGCTGCGTCACTCATCTTGTCCAGAAAAATCCTGCAGAGCCCCAGAAGTGGTGATAGGAGAAGGTTAACAGAGTCAGACTGGAGCCATGTTGAGGAAGGGCCCCCTGCCCAGGAGCTTTGCCCAGGCGGAGTCTCCCTCCTGCTGTCCCTGGAGGGGAGCCTCAGCCTGGGTTGGCTCCTGGGCCATTTTCCTCAGGATCATTCTCCCCAGCTGCCTCTCCGGAGCAAAGCACCTCCTGTGTGCTGGCCTTGCTTCATCTCAACAACTGTGTTTTGCGGAGGAGCCACAAGACCATAAGGACAACAGCTGGCAGTTGGGCGCCTCTCTCAGGGTGGCAGGCATTGCCCAGAGCCCTTTGCGGTGGTTGACTTGTTCTCATCTAAGCCCAGGACACACTTTCCACATAGGAGTTGGGATTCCAAGAGCACAAGAATCTCCTAAGGCCCCAGGAAGGTCAGAGTCAGATTCTGGCCCAGGGTGGCCTGGCTGGGGACCTTTGTGCCTTTCCTCCCAGCTCACCATCCTACACTGTGGCCCTCACAGCTCCTCGGGTCCACTTGCCTCCATGAGCTCAGCAGCCCCCAGAGCTGTACCCAGGGCACCCCAGGCCTGTGACCAGCACGGCAGCCGGCACC